>OENM01000974.1:0-32638 GCA_900239745.1 Rotaria magnacalcarata
CATTATTCTACGGATACTTATATAGTATAGTAAAACTCGACGAAACCTCAAAGGTTTCGTGTGGTACCTTTTTTTTCAGTGTAAGGATGCTTTTCGGGATTGTCCCTAGATTATATAGACATAGGATGGAGCCACAAATTTCCCATAAGTTCTATTCTTAAAAAATACTATCAGCTGGTCAACATCTACCGTTTCTAAATACCATTGAAAAATTTTCAAATTTTTTTTTATTCAAACTGAATAGTCAAGCGGCTAAGAAGTAAAGTATCAGAAACAGTAGATGTTAGTGAGTTGATAGTATTTTTTAAGAATAGAACTTATGGGAAATTTGTGGCTCCATCCTATGTCTATATAATCTAGTGACAAGTCTAAAAAGCATCCTTATAGAAGACTTTTTCCTTTGACTCAAAAGTTAAGTAGCTCCTTATAAAGCACTGATGATAAATTTTGCAAGTTTCTTTACCTCATAGTAACAGTACTGATGAGATTCAGTTTGCCTAAACGACATCCTCTGATGTGCGCGATTGATATTCCTTGAAAACGTTTTCTTACTCTATAACTAATTAAGCTTACGTGTGTGAGTCCTACAAGAGTCATAAGTTTAATCCATTTCAGAGATGAGCACAGGACAGGACGGTCCTAATGTCCTATGTTCATCTCTGATCCATTTACACAGCTTGAATCTATTTCAAAGCGTTCTCAGATTATCTAAATTACAGTTATATATATTTCAGTAGAATGGTGAGAGAAAAATAAATAGAGACGTTTTAATATAAAATTCTGACTACGATCTGGTTTGACATGTGATTACTCCTTCCTTTTTTACCGAGTGATATTTATTGGAACTCTATTTTAATATACAATTTACTACCATTTATTCCCTCATTTCCATCACGATTATTTATTGGAGGAGCCGAGACAATTCTCGAGCCCCTTTATTTTTCCTCACGTTTGAAATTTTTTAGTAAAAGTGTTCATAATTTCAATTACTCATTAAAGAACATTAAAGAGAATATTTTATTGTTAGATTCAAAATAAAAAAAAATTAGTGACATGTTCTCAATTGAACGAAAAAAGACTAATATCACATTTGAGAAACTCGGTGGAGTTCTTTTTATCTGAAACTCAAGTAGAAGTTCGCATAAATTAAGAATTTTAAATATCTAGCAATAAATTCTTACATAATAGTGTACCACAGTTCAACCAGAAACGCTCATCTATTTCTGTAATAAAAACCTAAATATCTCTACTCTGTATTCTTTGGTTGTCTGTTCACCTTTGAAAATCGACTACTTCTGTATTATCACGAGATAGCGTATTTAGAAGGAACCCAAGTAGAGGTCTGCGGTTCCAAAAATTACCCGGAACCGAACCGGGAATCGGAACCGCGGTTCCGGTTCCCGGTTCCCAATCATTTCAAAACAGCGGTTCCGGTTCGGTTCCAAAATTATGATACGGAACCGTGGAACCGTTTACCTATCAAAGTGTGGCTACGATATACAATATGTGGGGTATTGACCATGCTTGCTGATGTCGCTAACCACAAAATTTGTATCTCCGCCTCAAGATCAGTGTAGAATCACTTCGGACATGAGTTGTGAATCATTTCTTCTTCAATAGTATCTTGACAAAAAGCTTGATGTGAGTGATTATATAAAAGAAACGGTTCCAGGGTTCCTTTAGCGGTTCCCGAGTAATTTTCTACGGTTCCGGTTCAGGTTCGGTTCTCGAAAACTTTTAAAGCCCGGTTCCGGTTCGGTTCCCGGTTCCATATTTTGTGGAACCGCAGACCTCCAAACCCAAGTACAATTCTACTAAATATGAGAAGAATTTTTTGTATAAGAAATGGTTTAAATCCTATCAGAATAATGATCTAAAGTGAAGAAAGATTGTACAACTTTTTATTATTATCTTGGTTCAACTACTGTCTAAATCTTCATGATTTTCAGTGTACAAGTTTCTTTCAGAGTTTAGTGACCTTCTGTAGAAAAAAATAGCAAATCTTTCATGGTTCTCCAACGAATTCCTAACGATCAAAATCGAAAAAATCAAATATTTTAGCTAGGACTGTTAACTATAAATCCCATGCAACATTTTCTTACATGTTAATCAGTTGTAGTCGATAATCACTTCTTAATTAAATTAATGCATAAACATAGAAAGCGAGCGCTTCTCGTTGATAGTCAAATGTTTACCACAAAACTTTTACGATTTTTACATTTCTGATGTTTAAAATATAGTTATTAAAATCTCACAGACAACCTAAATTTGAAGCTGCGATATAAATTGTTATGAACTTAGATGGCAATATGACAAAACCAATCGGTTAAAAATATTAAAATTCGATTGCGCTAACTAAAATTTTTTAATCGGTTTCAATTCGTCCTATGCAGATACGTAACGTTTTATACATAGTACTGGCCTAAATACATAATTGTGATAGAGCTGATATTGTTTTATATTTTACTCATATAATGTGTGCTTTCTACTTATATAATACTCTCAGAGAGTTTAAATGCGTTTTTTGTTACCTTTAGTAGTATGTTTACAGCTAGCGACATATATAAGAAATGTCGAATCACAGAATACTTGTGTCTTTTATATCGGAGAACTGGAAAATAAGCATACCCTAGTCGAATATCTTGTAAGCAAGATCTTCTAATCTTGGAATCGGTAAGTAAGATCTTATCAAGATCTCGGAAAGATAATTTGTATGTACATATTTTGGTTGTATCAGATAAATCTGTACTTAAGATCTTGGCAAAATCATGGAAAAAATATCGTGTACTATTATCTTCTGATAAGATCTTGAGCGAAACAAAAAGCCATATAATTAGCGTATTTACATGCTCTCTAGTCATGCACTATTTTTTAATGCATACACAACTGTATATAAACAGCATGATTGAACATGCGAAACACAAATTTTCAAAACAATTTTTTTTCTCAATTATTTCTCGATTATTCGAGAGAACGCTGATTTCGATCGATGATCGAGATAGGATTACCCTAATTGATCCGACGGATATCGGACCAACTTATAGCCAGTCAGATCCCAACATCTGACTTGCTGGAATTCGGGAGAGGAATAATTAAATTGAAAAAATATTAAAGAATGCAGCAGGTTTTAGTTTAGTGTGCATTCGAGATTTTATGGATTCTTATGTAAGATCTGTAATTAGATCTTGGGTACAAGATAACTGTATTATCTTGTACCTAAATTTCCAAGATCTGTTAACATATTTGTACCTTGTATCTTTACCAAGATCTTGCTTACAAGATGTTTGTCTAGGGTATTAGTCTAATTATATTATGTATCTTAATCTATTCTTATACTACAACCAACTGTATTAGTAAAAGTTATGAAAAAATAACAAAAAAGAAATTCTGGAGAAAACATTTGGAGAAATTTTACCACCAATGATAGGTCTCCTTCAATATAAACTAATTATAAATTTTATGACACATATAAATGACATTTATAATATCTACAATGAGTTTTCGAGTCATAAATTAAGTGCATCAGCTGGAGTTCGAATGGGAGTCATCTATAATTGGGCTACACACCATTATAGGAAAAGATTCAAGTTGCAGTCATTACTATTAGCAAATTCACTTAATATTTAGTGTTTCAAATACAGTTACGATCTACTAAAATCGATTGCTCGAGCAAAACTCAGTCGCAGCTGCAGTAATTAGAAATATTCGATTGATCATCACTCAATGCGATTATGAAAGATTGAGATTTCAAGCGATTAAGAAGATTTTAATTGATTATAGAATTAAAATCGGCTTCAACTACACTGAAAAAAAATGCTACGCTACCGAACCAAAAAGAGTACGTGGGACGAAAATAGGTTTCGTACACGCTACAGAATCTAAAGGATTTCGATTTCATTGCAATTATCTGAACCATTTCGGGTTCGCTAAAAGTCACTTCGAAAAACTTGAAAAAGCGCCCTGAGCCAATGACAATTAATTTTAGTCACCCAAAGTTTTGCACAAAACTTTTTGAGGGTTTCGTATTGTTTTCCTAAATGGTTCAGTAATCATACAAATTCTTTTTCACCCTACCGAACCATTTAGGAAGACAATACGAAACCCTCAAAAAGTTCTGTACAAAACTTTGAGTGACTAAAATTGATAGTCATTGGCTCAGGGCACTTTTTCAAGTTTTTCGAAGTGACTTTTAGCGAACCCGAAATGGTTCAGATAATTGCAATGAAATCGAAATCCTTTTAGGTTCTGTAGCATGTACGAAACCTATTTTTGTCCCGCGTACTCTTTTTGGTTTGGTAGCGTACCATTTTTTTTCCAGTGTACAGTAATTGCAAACAATCGATTGATGATCTCGATTTTTAGAGATTCGGATTTCAATCGATAGAGAAGATTTTAACCGATTGTAGGATTAAAATCAGATTCAAGCAAGTTATTTCGAAAGAATCGATTGATAATTTATCAATTTGATTTTCACAGATTGAAATTTCAATCGATTATTGGATTTTAATCGGATTATATTACAAAAAGAGGTAATTTGGTTCGAGAAATCGGATTTGCTTAACCATAATCAAAAATAATCACGATTTTGTGAGGGATATTTTTCACTAGGTACCCTAGTGAAACATCTTATAAGCAAAATCTGGAAATCTTGGGATCGGTAAGTAAGGTTTTATCAAGATCTTAGAAAGATAATTTGTATGTACATATCTTGGTTGTATCAAATAAATCTGTACCTAAGATCTTGGTCAAGATCTTACTTACAAGATATTCGACTAGGGGAATGGCGCAAATATTCCTTAGGTTATATTCTACTTGAAGAAAATTCTATGAGTAGCATGAAAGATGAGTGTCAATTATTGTGATCTCTCTCACCAGATTTTGTTCATCTTACTCTCATATTCTTTTGTACGTCATGCAAGTTGGTATCAACTGTTCAGGCTTGATTAAATAAAATGAGTTTGCGCTATCTAATATGAAAGAAAAATTAAATACATGATTGATTAGCCTTGTTACATGGATACGCTTTAAATCACGCGAACAATCGATTATGATTGTATCATCATAGTCTGATTAAAATAAAGGAGTAATCATGACATGATAGTCGATTTTTAATCGAGTGTTCAAGATTTCTTTGCATATGGGTAGTAGCATTGTTGGCTAATAGAAATGAAGTAACCTCTGAATGATAATAATAAGTTTTATTCATTTGATTTTCTTTTACATATGATACATTTCAATTGTGGTATGGGAGCCGAAATGGTTTTATCAAGGCAAGGTTTGACATTTTCATATGTTTGTTGACCTTCGTTGACCATAGGAAGTCCTATTTTTCACAAAAGACGAATATAGACTTTATATTTGGATTAAGCGCATATTGAAAATGATGAATTCGAATTGATAAGTTATTCCTTGATTCAAACTAATTCAATCGAATGAATGATCCAAGGCATATAGATATTATGAAATAGAACATGAAGGATTCCACTCGAAGTACGTAGATTACTTGATTAAAATAATATTTCATATATTAGAATTATATAAGAATATCGAATACTTGTATGAGAGGAGAAAACATGATTTTGAGTCGAAATGATACGATTAATGTATCATACAGTGGTGGCCAAAATTATCCGACCACTATATAAAAATATTAATTGTTTTATATCTGAGCAATGGAATTAGCTAGATATCTGCGACTTTTACCATGGTGTTGGTCATGGTGTCTCGTGTGTTTATGGTCAATCTTAAGTCGAAATTTCGTATATTTCATTTTTTTTGAAAACGGAGAAAAGCATACAATCAATTTTTCATGGGCCAAATTTATTCGATCACTTGTTTTCCTGCCATTTCTGGACGCACGCATGATTATACAATTTTCTTCATAATACATTATTAGAAAGAGAAAGTTGATTTCTATATGATGATATACTATTTGTTCAATCAGTATATAGCAAAAGAACACAATTTAGTGATTGTTAGTTACTGTGGTTCAAAATATTTAAACAGACAGCTCTCCCACTAAAATTCAGCCGATTTCAATGTATTATACATCATTAGAGCGAGCATTAAAACCATATTAGACATACTATTCAAACGAGTGTCGTGTAATCCAAAGTTGGAATGATTCAATCCAATATGTACACGAAATGGGTTGATTCTTTCTGTATTGTGTATAATTTTGTAACAAAGAAATGTTTTACATTGCTAAAACAGTATGTACATTAACAAAATGCTACGTACATTAATCATCTAAAATATTTCTGACACCCATTGATTTTAATTTGATAAATCATATTTTCATAATATACGGGTTTGACTGGTCTTGATCAACTGCATTCGACAGCTCAACGCATTAGTTTCCGGCCAGTTAATTATGGTTTATACTTAACATCCACATGAATAAATCCAATCCTATCATCCGATAGAATTCCATGGAATTCCGAGTTGAGGAACTACTAAACTATTATTATTGATTCTACCAATGCAAAGCAGACGCCCATACGGCCATATTAATCGATTTAACTGATGTGCCATCTAAAACTGAAATTAATGGTATACTGATCATGAACAATTTCTGCATTCAATTGATTTTGAATTTCATCCATAGACAGGAAATAAATCAGTAATAATACTCAAAAATATTGGTGAACTTCAAAAAATCAAAATTTTAGTTAGAAATATAATATTCTCATATCTAGAAAAAACATCTACGGATGTGCAATTTTTTTTACAAAGTTTACCATTTGCTTGCAGATCATATCAAAACATTCTATATTTGATTTCGAAAGCGTTGATTCTTGTACTGTTAATATTTGCAAGATTACTTAATCTCTTCCTGACAAAACTTTTGTAAATCATTTTTCCAACTCTAATCTTTGATTACACCAAACACTAACATGTCTATCCGTAATATACTCGATCAGAAGTCGAACGTGAATTTGAATTTTTCATTTTGGGAGTATTGCTCGAATGCATATATAGTTTAGTCTATCGCTGATGAAAAGATATGAAGGTGAAAATATTGTCTTTTAACCAACCTATACGGAGCAGGCCTCGAAATGGGCCGCCCGGCCCAGTGCCCCGGCCCGCCCGAGCCCAGCCCGGCCCGCCCGGCCCAAGGAAGATTTTCAGTTGGGTCGGGCGGGCTCCGTGGGGCAAGACCGATGGCCCGGGCGGGCCTGTTTTTTTGTTGGGCCGCCCGGCCCGATGTTTGATGAAGATTTTTCTATTGTCATGTATAGATATCGCTAGAAATTGGAATAATAAGTGTTTTATATCATCGATATACAATAGATTGAATTATAATTGGTTTAGTTATCCAACCCGTCGCTTTGTGAGGAGAATTGTAATCAATTGATTTATTATTAGACCCCATCCACACTACAGAATTAATACAGTATTAACTTTATTTTAAATGTATGTGCGTCTTCACTTATACTTTTAATGCATCAATCAGAACTGAGAAAGAACCACTATAATGTAGCCAGAATGTATAATCTTAGCACATGTTCACGAAAGAAAAATGTTGCCTCTTCTCTCTGTCATGATAAACTGACGAAATTGATTAACGAAATAGCTATTATTCTAACTTTTTTCCAACTTTAGCTAACTTCAGTTTCTATTCTTAACATTCTATAATTGATCTTATTTAATATACCTATTTATCGATGATATATAGCGACTCTATCGAGACACATCCATGATCCTAATTAATCGATCGAGTTCTTTCTCGATTGGTGCATTAACTTTAATACAGTTTGCAAAAGTGTATTAAGTCCGTATTAACTTTTCGACCAATCACATTTCTTAATACAGTATTAACTTTTGTAGTGAAGACCAGGTCTTATATTGTTCTTTCAATTCGATTGAACTAAATTCTTTTTCATAAACACTTCGTTTAATATGATGTCGCATTTCCATTAGATTAAATTAATCTGCTTTCGATCAAAAATTTGACTAATTATTATACTATTGTTTCAATCCTGTTAGTTTAAATATTTTTCTTCGATGAATCTATGTGAATCTAAAGATTGTTTCTAGTTAACGTCGGGCTCGGGCCGGACCGGGCATGCCAAATAACTTGGGCGGGCCGGGCCGGGCCAGACGTAAGTTTATCTGGGCCGGGTGAGCTTTTAAAATTTAAGGCCCGATTTGGGCCGGGTCGGGCCAAGAAAAAATGGCCCATTTCGAGGCCTGATACGGAGAATGAGATATTTATTACATTTTTATTATAGTCCAGCATTTTTTAACACTTTTACGAAATTCTTCAGTGTACAATTTTGATGGTAAAACAAAGATTAAAAATGTCAACATCGGTGGAAAAAATGATATAAAATATCCCATTAGGAATACCCATGATTGTTTAGCAGATTTCATACAACCTGAAACAAACGAAATAACAACACGTGGAAAAGCAAGAATGACTAAAATAAACGGAGCTATAACAAGACGATTGTGTTGTTGAAATTGTTCACGTAGCAACTGTCCATAAGTACAATGAGGTTGAACGATGGCCTTTTGTCTAGCTTTTGCTCTGAGGATTGCCACAGACGATATTAGATTGATGAAGAATGGAGCAAAAAAATGAAAAAGGTGTATAGCCGAATTAAATTGTTGGAGACGAGGAGAATAAGTAACAATACACCAGATTCGTTTTTCGTCACCATCATTATCATCAAAAAGACGTCGATGAATTGGATCATGAATAGCAGTGCTAGTTGTCAAAACAAAAAGTGCAATAATGACATATTTAGCTATTTTCTTGCTCTTCTTCTTGTTAAACTGAGCTTTTTGCAAAGCAGTTATTGCTCGCTCAGCAGCTACACATGCATTCAACCACTGATCCATACTGAGACAAATTCGTATAAGAAAGTCAATCATTAGACATTGTGCATATAAGAAGACTTTATTAATTGTGAGAGACATTTGTGAACTGAGAAGTATCCAAAATTTAAAACCAAAAAGAGTCATCGTCAGTAGAGTAGTGATAGAAGATCCTATTAGATAAGAACCACAACCAGCTTCACGGAGCTTCTTATTTTGAAAAGTGATTAAAGAGAATGTACCATTTATCAGTCCTACTACAACCATGATGGTAGTCAGAACTGCACTGAACTGTACTGCATAACGCTGATGTAGTATGCTGACATTTGGTAAAATGTGATAACCCAAAATAGCATCAAGTGAAAGACCGAAACCGCTGGTACTAAATTGGCATCTTACTCCATAGAAACAAGGTGGACAAACACAAATTGAGGTTTGTGAACAATCTGAACTATCTTGAAAACATTGAGCTCCATTTTCACAGCCACTTTGGCCAAGACAATCCATTTTCATCTGATGATCGAATTCGAAACAATTCGCTAATCGATGTAAACCGTGATTTTCACACAAACATAGGTGAGTATCATCATAAAAGCAAGATAAGTTTGAGGAATGT
Organism: Rotaria magnacalcarata; assembly: GCA_900239745.1. Classification (NCBI taxonomy): domain Eukaryota; kingdom Metazoa; phylum Rotifera; class Eurotatoria; order Philodinida; family Philodinidae; genus Rotaria; species Rotaria magnacalcarata. The sequence continues at coordinate 9,440 of OENM01000974.1, forward strand.
TCTTGACATGGAATATGATAGTATTTAATGCGACGAATTAGATGTAGTTTGATGATTGTTTCATTGAATAGATCATTGATGTGTTCACAACGATCTGATGGATCGATTTTCTTAAGAATTTGTATAGATGGTTGAAATTGTTTTTGAACAACAGCTAAATAATAACTTTTATTTAACAGCTCGAGAAAGATAAGATGAAATGGATGAGACCAATAAATAGTAATTGAATTTTGATGAACGGGTGTAGCTTTGAATGTAGTTACACGTTCAGGTGGAGTATTATTAATAACTCGAATGAAATGTATAAGCATTGCTTGTGATACACGAATATTTGTATGGAATGAAATAATGATTTTGGTATCAGCTAATTCACATCGAATTCCCGAAAAACCTTTCGAACAAATGCACTTGAATTTCTTTTTAGGTCCAGTATGTTCACTGACTGGAATACATTGTCCACCATTGAGACATTTTGTATTTGGATCAAGTTCACATAACGTATTGTTGAGCAAACACTGAGAGCCGAAGCGGTTGATTGGACAAACACACAAAGAACGATTATTAGCTAAGGTGCCAATACAGAGAGACTCTAATGAGCATTTACAAGCGTGTGGAATAGTACAATATTGTCCAGACCATCCTTGTTGGCATCGACAAAAAGTAGTGTAGTTATTCTGTTTATTCGAATATCTGGTACAATAACCATGGACACATCTTTTATCTGAGCAACGTTCAATGCTAACAAAATTAGGCGGGATATCTAGTTGAGCAACAAGACGGTGTACAGGTAAAAATGAAAATCTCAATGATAATAACCAACTGCCACGATAAGTTAATGAGAACTTTTCATAGATATCGATATGTACTGAATAATTTCTAGAATGAATTTTTGGTCGTAACAAATATAGCAAATAAGCATGAAATTTGACATGACAATCTCGGATAGGTAGATAAGTGATTTGTTCATGAGAATGAATAGTTTTTTCATCGCTGTCATCGATAAGAAGGACGACAAGAACAAAAGGTGTTCGCCACGCATCAGATAAAGCTCGAAATTGTAGGGTGAGGCTTATACGTTGGTTTTGATATTGACACACGTCACCATAAAAGCTTGGTGGGCAAAGGCATGTTGTTATTGTTAAGTTTCTGTATTTGTCTAACCAAACTCGTAAAGGAAATCCTCGATGACAATTTTGACGAGTTTGACGACTGAACAAATGCGTATGAATCCTGTTTTCGTTTGATTTAGTTACGTTATTAATCAAATTTCCATCACTACTGAGTTGAAAATGCACAACAGTTGGTTTATGCGAATCCTTTAGCCGTTCACAAAAGAAATTTTCAACATACGATCTCTTGTCTATATGCCACGTGTTACAAATGGTGTTATACACTGTGATGTTACGATTTTCATCACAGAATAGCTCATCATCTCTGTATTTACAATGACCATAACGATCGCAAAGATCACTCGAGTAAATACATGTTCTTTGGCTGTTATTTCCACAGTAAAAATAAGCATCAGTGTGTATATGGTGGTTTTTTCGGCATAAAATGGGTTCATCAGTGGCACCGATGCAATCTATATTGCCATCATTGGCTTTCTTGATAGGCAAACATGTAAGCTGTTTCGTTTGATTTGACACACAAATATGATGAAGAAGTGGACAACTTAATAATGGTTGTGAATCACAATCGACTTCATCGGCTCCATTGAGACAGTTCCAAAAGCCGTTGCAGCGTGTGTATGTATTATTACAGTACCATTGTTCACAATCTGTTTCATCTGTTTCATTTCTTCCATTAATAACTAATGGTATCAATTCAGTAAAACCATCGCATATTGTCTGAAATGAAATATGCTTTCGCGAGAAGTGAATGTTGGAAAATTCGTCATCACATAATTCATTCTCGTATTCATTACAATGACAATTACCATCATTGACAAGTCGATAGGAAATATACTGATTTGTGTTTTGGCATTTGAAATGTTTTTTTACTCGTTCTAATGAATAAGTATTATTGGATACATCGAATTGTTCATCATCAAGATAAAAGCAATCTACAATCCCATCGTTTAGACGATCTTGATTTATGCATTTTGATGAATTCACACATTGGTACATAGTTGATCTATTGCATAGTGTTGAACTATTACTCATTATTGCGTAGCATTTGTGAAGTAATTTCAATAGAGGTGTAACGTATAGATGAGTCCATGTATTTCTGCTTGGAAAATATTTCAGTTCTAAAGACGTAGGGCTATAACATGTTGTATTTTGCAATAGGATATGTTTGTATTTCGAGAAAAATTCACTACAAAGCTGACCTTTGAAACAGATATAGTCGGGTGCAGGTGCTGATAACAAGGAGAATCGTGTGTTCTCTTTTGTGTATACAAAGTAGACTTCATTGAAAATAATTGGAACGGTTGGTAGATAAAGCATATGTGGACACGTATTATTAATTATTTCATCACAAGCTCCACTTTGGCAACGTGATATACATTGTTTGCTTATGGGCATCGGTTCAATATGAAGAATGCATATCAATGCTGACCAACATGAATCAAATATTGAATCTGACTTTTTCAAGAACATGGTTTTCAAAAGTAAATCGTTCCGTTTTATCTTACATGAACTCGTTAAAGGACTTTGCATATAGTCAGAGTTGATCGCACATACAATATCTTCGCATGCAAGTGTTGGCTCGCTTCTATCACAATCGTCATATATATGAGGATTTTTTGCAACTTCATCAGATCCATCGAGACAATCAGGAACAACATGATCATCACGGAAAAACGTATAGGGTATACATTGTCCGTTTCTACAACGATATTCATCCTCTTCACAATTATTGATTTCAAGTTGCCAGCAATGTTCTTCATCAAGTCCTCCATCCATGCAATCAATTTTTCCATCACAAATTTCACTCCAATCAAGACAAGATGGATATTGGCCACGATTGCATTGTACATGAATGTAACACGTAAATGTATTCGATTCATATTCGTACGAATAGAATTGATTAATGATTTCATATAATGATGATTGATGAGGATTGTAATCATCTATCGAATATTGGCATACCGAACCAAAGTATGACAACGTGCAGTTGTAGAAAAGTTGTGTACTCATTTGTGTTTGATTCGAGTTAGTAAGCTCATTCAAATACAATTGATATCTCTCGACAACATCCATTGGTGCTGACCACGTACATAACTGATGACTAGTAATCTTCCGTTGATAAAGTTCAGCAAACGTAAAAATTTCATCATGATTACTTGTGTGTATGTGCCATTTTGATGGTCGCTCACTCATACAATAGGAAATAATTTGATCTGCATTTCTCTCATCATTCATAGAGGTGTCAACATACAAACAGTTATGCTGATGTATAGTATCTATCATTTTGTCGTCGATGGTTTCATCAGTCATGTAAAGATTAATTTGAGGATAATTATTGAAACCGGGTGCTAATAGTATGAAATATACAACACTTCTTAGAAGAAACATGATCGATGTTTTTCTTCTAACAGTTAAAAATAGATGCAAAAAATAAAACGTCAACAGTTCTTATTCATCAGATTGACGCACATCGACTCGCCTTTTTGCAAGAGCCATGTAACTGTTAGATGTTTTTTTTTATGATTAAACTTGAGAAAAAACGCTGAATCAACTGATTTCTTCCTGTATCCTGTGTAAAACATTTTACATTTATCTGAACTAAGTAACTATCTATGTTAGCCTATTGCGCACATACGACACTAGTAGAGTTATAATTATATTATTATCAGAGAGGGAAAATATCACGGAATTCATCCTTCTGTTCTGATATTGTTTTATCACAATCACTTATGTAATGCATGATTATCAACAAGAATAAAAGTAACATTAGCAATATGGAGTCGTATTTTCAATGTTAGTTTGTAATTAATCAACATCTGAGTAAAAAGTGTATATATACTATTATAGTTTAATCTCTTCAAAATTAATCAAGATGAAGTTGAAACGTATGTTTCAATTCTATGAATTTGAAATTTCTATTAATAGCAATATGTGAAGTTTCTCAACTAATATTTAGCATTTCAAGGGTGACAGGCTCTGCATCTAGATAGGTGGCTACTAGCAACCCAGAGTAGCTTCCCACTGGTATTCAGAACAGTGGTAAGCTTCTGCTGAAATTTAAGGAAATTTTTCAGCACAATGAATCAATAGAAAGAGTCATTTATCTTTTACAACAGTTAATCCAATAAGTTCTTTTCTTTTTTTCTTAGCTCTCGACAAGGTTATCTATAAGCTAGACAGGAGGATGTGTTTGAATTATAAAATAATTCGGCACAAAGCTAACCGTACATACGAACCTATAAAAATGCTTTTAATTTTAGGTAGTTCAATAGAGATTAGGGACTATCAGGGGCTAGCTGTATTATTAGATGGTTTGGATGTCATGGTAAGACAAACACACGAACTAAGACTCACGGGCATAAGGTCAGACGTGATTTCCTTTGAAGGAGAGAGAGAAACAAGCTGAAACACACACATGATTGAGTATAATAGTTGTTTGCTCCTTTTGGATTACCTAAAATAAAAAATTCCTATAGTATTTTGTAGTGCTGTACTGAAATCTTATGTATATACATCGAACGTGAATTATAACTTTTCGATCTCGTTTCTGCATAGATGCAAACCAATGCAAATTAGTAAATTTAATTTCTATACTTTGATATAATATCAATCTGACTAATTTTAGTATCCCGTGAATTATAAACGAAGCGAAGTTGTTATATTTGATTTTCAGAATAAAAAACAATGATTTATTAAATACAACTACAATCTGTAAATGATACTAAAAATTCGTAATACACGAATATACAAAACTTGAGAATTTCAAAGAAAAAATTGTAATTTTTAAAATTCATGACACATTGATACTAATTTAGATTTACTATTAAATATGTTTTCAAATAAATTGCATTAAATTTTAAATATTTGACTTCATCAGTGTGCCGATATAAGCACTCGTTCTATCCTAATCAATGTACATAACGACTTTCTCCTCATTGTCATGTGTATTCTCTCTTCCTCTTTGTCGTGTTCTTTCGATATGCCGACACTGCTTGTACGTCATATTGATCATCGTTTTGGTATAGTGATATTGTTGATGTGTTGTTTTGTGTTCTATCTTGGTTAGAATTTCTATATAATTGTTTGTTTCTTTGATAGAGAATTTCTTCAATTTTTTGTGCTTCTATAATAATTTTATCTAATGATCCACATCGAGATATTCCAATCATCGTTAATGTATTATTTCTCATCTTGCACATTAGGTGTCGTATGAGATCATCTTCATTTTCATTTGGCTTTTGTTCTTGCTAGAGGGCACGAAGTCGAACGATAAATTCGTTAATTGTTTCATTTTCGTCTTGCTTACGAATTTTCCATAGTTGTTCTTGTCGTGCTCGTCGCATCGGCGAATTAAATTGGTTAAGAAAAATTCCTATAAATTCTGCCCACGTTTGTGGTCGTCGATTTGAGGTACGTAATTGACAGTATCATTCCAGGGCAGTCTCTCAAAGAAATTGAGAGATACCATTGGGCAATGTTTGATCATTCCAATGATTTATTGTTTCTGTATATTCCTTAACTTGAATAAGGAATTGACGAGGATTTTCCGAAATAGTTCCATTAAATGTTGGTATCACCGCTGATGGTGGAATAACAATTGTATGTGTTGTTAGTGGGGTGTATCCCATTGATGATGTTTGTTGTGTAATAATATTCGCATGATGTCTTCGTTCTGTTATATTGTGGCGATCGGATTGACCATTGTCAAATGATTCATTGATTGTTGATGAATTAAGATGTGTGTGAGGCGTGGATACGTTCTCTTCCATTAGTTGATTGTGATCATTTTTTCGTGATGCTTTCCTTTCCAGCGCGTCACAATATTTTTTTTCATTTCTGTTCTCATATCTCGAATATTGTCTGTTAATTGCTCCCATTGTTGTTGTTTTTATTCTCATTTGGACGTTGTTGTGTCTTGCAATTCTTTTGTTCTTTTTGAATGGTTTCGAGTTGATTTATCGTTTTTTCTTGTACATTCACTATTTCGATTGGTACGTTCATATCCATATTTTTGTTTTGTTCTATTAAATTGAGGTGAATTTCATCTAGTTTTGTTTCGAGCGCATTCAAACGCGCATTGCTGTAGTTATTTGCTTCAGATAACTTTTGAAACGCTTGTTCAATTGTTACTTTTTCAGATGCCATAATTTCAATTGGCTTATTTATTTATTTTTGATCAGAAGATTGAGGTTTAGTTTGTCAGGGTCGCCATGTAACGATACGAAGGTTTTATTGTGATATCGAACTCTTTTATTTCGACCACCCTTCTCCTTTTATAGTTACACTTCCTTTCTCCGGTGCGCGTCACTCAACCGGAGAGAACGAGAAAGAACACGACAAAGAGGAAGAGAGAATACACATGACAATGAGGAGAAAGTCGTTATGTACATTGATTAGGATAGAACGAGTGCTTATATCGGCACAATCAGTGTATTAATGAATATTTATTTATTAAATATTTGAAATGTTATTTTTTGCTTATGTAAGATGATCAACTGCCATTAAAATTTTTGTTGTGAGACTTTCTGATTTCGTATTATTATTTAGCTAGATATTATAAAAATTTTCACAAGATGAAGACGATATGTAACTAAAATATAAATAGAAAGAAATCTTTTTATTATTTTTGTGTTTTTTTTTCTAACTAGAGCGCTTCATTGATGATGGTTATGATATGTAAGTTATTATAAATGGCAACGTTAAGATTCACGAGATTCGCGACTTTTATGGTGTAACGATAAATAAGACTCTGTTGAGTTGATGTATTAAGACAAACTGGATAGAGGTGGAGTAGCATACAGCCACTCTCGGCAATGATGTTTATTCGCTTCTTCACATATCCAGAGTGTAACAACTTCATACATAACACACATATATATAGGAGAGAGATAGAAGAGAGACAGGAGAGATGTATATTATCACAATGGAAAGAGAACAGAAGGAAGAGGAAGGAGAATCATCGAAGCGTGCCATCTATATCGGCACATATGGTATGATCAATGTATCAGATTTTGTTTATGGTTTTAAACCACCGTTGTCTATGTGTAAGCCAAGTCATTTAGCGCTGGTTGCTATGGATTTATCCATATTTGAACATGCTCGTATGCATTATGTTGATATACTTGATGGTCTCACAAAATATTTTCTTGAGAATGTGGATGTGTAGATTGAGAGAAAGCGAATCCACATCAGCTATCGTTGTTAAGAAAATTAACTAGCAAGAAAGCAAGACTTATCTAAGTCATGCGTGTGTTGAGGTAAAATAAAAATAGAAAGATAGTGTCTTGCATGAACATACAGCTTCGAGCTATAAAGGCTTTTGCATATATACAAATAATCTCATCGCAGTTATAGACATGTTTCGTATTGTACCCCTTGAATCGATTCTAGCTGAGATTCAGTAATCGTGATAGTTTTATTTAAAATTATTTGTTACTACTGTTCTATTAGTTAGTTTAATATTCGTCCGCGTTGCTGATGATTATATATACCTGTCAACAGAATATTTATAATCGAACAAACCAAGCTGTCATAATTGGAAAAAGAATTCTGAAAGAAATGTACGCAACCACTCAAAACGTACAATCATGTAGAAAATGAAAGGTAAAGTTCAAACAAGGGGTTGTTTATTATTATTGCTCGATGTTGCATTCATCGAGAATGTTTGTCAGTTCTTCACGATGAAGTTAATCAACAGAAATCTCACAAGTTATTGACTGTTCATTTCGTCAATCAGGCTGAGATGCAAGATCATCAAACTGATTTTGACGATCACACTTGTACATAGTATGAGTGATCGAATTTCAGAAATTCTCGGAAATCGAACTAAATTCATAATAAATCAATAATTAATGTGTACTAACAACTTTTACACTAAAAATTTCAATCTGACAGGTACATTCGGTAAATATTTAGTAAATTGAAAAAAGATGCTCCACGATTTTTATCTATTATTTATCGTTCCTGCGTAACAATCTAGCCAGATGGATCTCTGTGTGAAATCCAATGGCAAGTTTGCATTGTGATTGACACAGTTGTCATTGTGAAAAGCTTTGGAAACGAATTTCAAGTGATAAAATAATTTATCGATACCAAGAAAATGTAGAAACCGTTGCCGTGAATGATTTGTCCTTCTCGCTTTCGATAATCATATTCGAAAGAACTGTGTGGGATGATAAATCGCTTCGCATGCAAGTGGTATTGCACGCAAGATGAATTTAAAAAAAACATAATTCAGGGTGCCAACTCACGCACGAGGCTTTTCAATTGAATTCTATTTTGAATCTGAATCAGCAGAAATGTTTCAGTAGGCGAAAATTGCCGAGACGACGTTGATGTTATTTTTTCATTTTAGAGTTAATTATACTCATTCAAAACACACTTGATTACTGGTAAGTCTATTTTCTCTTGGCGTCAAATGCAAAATAAAAATAAATAAATATTTTCGTAATCAAATAAATTTCCGTTGTATTCTTCATTTCATCTTGTCAATTAAACTTGCGTTGTAAGCAAACATCAATACTCACTGAAATAGAAATCATTAGTTTTACAGAAAGGTTGAAATCAGATGAAACGAACAACACGATTGATGCATCTGCCAAAAGTTATTGTTGGTCCCTATCGGCCTTCTATTCGTCGCGTAAACAAAACAGAAGTTAAACCAATCAATAATCCAAATGGAATTCCTCAAGTCTCACTGGTAAGTCTAAGAATTCATGGAAATAGTTCATTGTTCACAGGTAAATTGTATATCTAGTCGTCACCCAGAACAAGTGATCAGACTTTAATACATCATGAGATTCTGCCAAGAAAATCTTTGCATAAAATCCAAAGCGGACAGAAGATTTTCTCGAGTTCGGATTCTGACAAAATACCAGCAGATCAAAGGCCGATCAGAGAAAATCGCCGAATTTCGCCGCATCCACAAACACAAGACGGGCCGAATCAGTCGAATCCAATGAACTTCTTATTCACCATTGAACAAACACCAAACAAGGACTATAAGCAAACCTCTGAACGAAAGAAACGTTTTCGGTAAAAAGAACGATTATCTATTTCTATTGTTAACAAAACCCAAAGCTAAAATTGCTCTTTAAATGTATTCTTGCGTACTCAATCTTTCTGACACACGACCAAATCGATTTTTAGATCAGTACATCGAGTTGAGTAGATTTTTAAGGAATAGTCGAATCCAATGCTAAATCCTTGTTCATTCAAATATTCCATTACAAATTCATTGTTTTTTTCTTCAGTGCTGATATTGTGACATATACTGAAGTGCTAAGTATTCAACCAGTTAGACACATTTAACAGCATAACATGTTTGTATCTTGAAAATATTTCTATATTCATTCAGCAGTCTATGAAGTACCTTATTAACTTGTAGCGATCAATGTTGGGAAATAGATAAAAAATGCATTGTGTTAAATTTTAAAATCAGCCTTATCAGGCAACCAGCAAATTCAACTGCATAATCTATTCTTTTTCGTTCATATAGGAGAATGTTTTATCAACGGCCGTTCATATGCGCATGCATGGTCATCACTGGAGTGTTACTGTTGTGTGCAATCTGTGTAATTGTGATTTTGTTTACAGCTGGTGACTACTGCTAATTTTTTCTCAATCTTGTCTTCTTATACCTTTGTATTCTCTAATTTAGCAAGTTCAAATGCAACAATTACAACTACAACATCAACAAGTGAGTTTTATTATGTTTTTGTTCCACTAGAAATGTCTTGAATGCATGCCGTAGAAGTCTATAGCAATAAGTGATCTAATATCGTTAGATTTGTCTGTCGAAGTACTTGATTTAGAAAGCACATCTTTAAGATTTATCTAAATCATTCTTGTATACACCAAACCCAAACGTCATAGCGCCAAGCTAGAATATTGTTGGCGTCACGATTTTAGTATATTATGATGCCTAATATTCGAATGAAATTTGAGACGAATCTAGGCATTGAGTAAAGCTGTAGAGATGGATGTTGCGTTTCGAAAGCTAATTCTGAAAGTTTTACTAATTAGGGTGCGCATAATGACTTATTTTTTAGATAGTGTCAAGTTTCAATTTAATTTGCGATGAAGTAGAATTTTGTTATTGTTGTAATAAAATTAAAAATTTCTATTTTCCATAATTAGAAATGTTTTCCTTTGAAACTTCCGATAAAATTGCTTGCTCCCCGGCTTCCCACGAGCAGGACTTTTGGCAAGGTTTCAACCTCAGTTATCATACTCACCTTCCAATTAGTCTATTTTTCTCCAAACATCCATCACAAGATTTCATCAATATGAATGCTATTTTTCGATAAATTCCACAATAGCCTCTATTCAATGATATTACTTTTGGGTCATTTCAACAAAAGCAACATTAACTCTCGTGATAGCAGTCATCCCTCCAGGGTACAAAACGCAGGTCGAATTCCACCCTTTCATCATAACCTTTGGAATTTCGAATCAAAAGATCGTTGCCTGATAACTGGCGAAAGTGAGAGACGGTATAAGCAATATATAATTCCTATTCTGAGCATCATTACATCATCCTATTTTGGTTACGCAATAGTGAAATTCCCATTTCAATATTTCATTAATTTTATGGAACTCACATATATTTTCGAAGAAAATGGTGAGTGTAAGTTTAAAAGCGAGATTTTTGCGGCTCCCCACCCTCTCTCCATTACAGACATTGATGAGTTTAAAATTGTGTTAATTAGGAACTCGACTAATTAGGCTGCTATTTATTCTTTATTTGATTACAGGCTACATGAAAAATTCATGTTTGCCCATTACAGACCGTGGCAACTAGTATCTGCCATTGCTAAAGATACCAGCTAACAATTAATACTCCATTACAGACATGAGCAAATAAGTAATGACCTAATTATAGATTTTGGAAATTAAAGTAGACTTTTTACATGAGCTCTTTTAAATTAGTTTAGTAAGTCTAAGGGGATATATGTGAGTTTCATATTTTAGCCCCAAAGGGGCTGCGCTAGCAAGCTTTTTCGAGTTATGAAAGTTACAGCTGCTAGACAATTTTCTGACTGAGTTTCAGCAAGCATCGCTTCATATCTCACTGAATCCAGTTATTAAAATAAACTAATAAAAGNTCATCGATTATTATTTTCTCTACATGTAGCTGCAACAACAACAACAACAATAACAACAACAACCACGACGACGACGGTGACAACAACAACTAGCAAGTTAATGCTTTTATTTGTTTTTTTAATCGGTGAATCTGATTCTAGCAACAGCGTGTCCAAGTTCATATACCGGATATTTGGCCCAATACAATGGAGGAACTGCATTTAGCTGGACTCAATTTTTCATCACTTATACGGCTAATACAACCCAACCATTTCTTATATTTGCGATGGAAACAGATAATCATCGCTATTTTTTCTTAGACGATGCCTCTGTTGTCGATGTTAGTGTACCTGCTACTCAATTATTATCCAATCCTGGCTTCGAAAATTCATCAACGACAGCTACTGGGTGGGATCAAGTGGGTGCAAGTTGCTGCAGCCAGAATGCAACACAAATAATTAATAGTAGTTGTAACAGTGGTAGTAATTGTTTACGATATCAATGCGGTCCTGAGCTTACTTATAGCTTCATTGGACAACATTTTACAGCCACGCCCGGTCATACATATAACATTTCATTCTATTTGAAAGCCACAGGCACAGGAGGTCAACCCACGTTTTGTGATGTCAACGTTTATTAATGGTAGCTAAAACGTCATGGCAGTTTAAAAAGTCAAGCAAAGAAAACCACATATTTACTTTGAATATTACATTACGTAATAGTGTGTGCTTCATTATTAATCACAGCGTTCTTTGTGCTCATTTAAAATTATATTGCAGAACAGAGAGAGAGAACGGGTAAGGGTACTGGTACAGATTGCAACCTGACTGATAGCTAGTATCTCCTGTTGTTGTTTTTCTTGGTTTATTATATACTTATTTGAAATATCAGATTTATTTTAATTTTCAATTCACTGAATAAATTTAAAACATTTCATCCATAACAAACTAAAGTTAAGTTAGACATCATTTGAATCAGTCAATTGTATTATCGTAATGAATTGCGACACTATTGTGCGATTGCGTCACGACTTTTCTCTAAATTAAGTGTTTTATTCGAACTCTTGAATCATCAAAGTTGGCTAATAATCTTGTGAGAAAAGGTGTAAAGCAGTTGCTTTCATGTGAAAATTGTTCAATATAATCATTGGCTGCACAAAACAAGTCCATCGTGGTTTGATAAGAATATTCTGGAGTCATTTCTCTAGTAACAGAAAATATTAAGCAACTTACAGGAAGAATTGAGGATTGAATAGAGTTATATTTATTTTATGAAATAATGTCGAATATCATTTGTAGATTTATGATGAAATAAATCAAAGTTATTCTAATAGGTAAATAAATTAAAATCCTATAAAATTAGTCAAGTCATATAAATCAGAATTTTATTTCCAGCATGGGCATCATCGATGAATCAATCTCGGCTTTCTATACCGAAATACAAAGCATAGGTAATTCGTTCTGAATGATACAAAAGAATTTTATATAAAGAATGCCAATCGTGCTATTTGTTTTCTTGATCGTGCCAAAACTACACATTATTTGTTGATGAGGAATTTGATAAATTTGTGTTTTGATATCAGAATGCTGTTTGTTTTGGTTTATTACTTCAATGGTGATACAGAAAATGATGCTTTTTATTTAATACTCGTTATTATTCAAAATTGATATCACTTTATTAATAATGAACCGAAGTAATTCCGTTTTTCTTGAAGTTTCTATTAGAGAAATTGTTCTATAAGTACATATTTTGTCCAGATAAATATCAAGTTTGTTATCATCAGGTTGATATTTCAGCTAGATTGAAAAACTACCAATATGCATCGATTCTATCTTGATTCTTAAAATAATTTTCAATCATTCGATTATTTTCTTTAACTACTAAAATATAAACCAAAACTGTATGAAGTATTGGAAGTTTACATAGATTACATTCAAGAATCAATCCTTCTAGCCGAGAAAAAATCGATTTGGTCTTGCACTAACATACTATACAATGAAAAGATCATATCAACTAATATTAAATTCTAGTAGAATATAATAACTATGTACGTATAGGAAAGAAAAGTGAAAGTATAAAATAACATCTGCTCTGTAGCAGATNATACATACTATCTCTATCCATTAAAATTAAGATCGTTGTCTTAGATGACTTTTAAAAGCTTATATTCGTTTTTTAAAAATATTTTTGGTAAATTGAACAACATATACCGAAAATGTTTTAAAATATGAGAATAAAATTTGAAAGCTGTCACTTAGGTCAATATATATAATTTTAGTGGATAAAGATAACAAGCATATAATAGAATCACATCGAAAGAGACTTCGATTTTTTCCTGTCTGGTTAAAATTTTCTAAAAATGTTCGTCCCATCCCGTCCCACGCGAAGCTCTGCTCTGTAGCGTATATTTTTTGTTTCAGGAGCGATCAATTTTGAATTTTAATTAAGATTATATCATACATATTATATCATTAGAAAATAATAGAGAAATTTAGAAACACAATGATTTTAATATGAAAATAATTTTATAACGGTTGATATCTGTTTTCACAGACAGCATATAGAGCAAAACTCAATCATGAAACAAAAAGCAACAAAATATCAATGTAGTCTATTAGATTCATGATCCCGAAGAATAAAATCCAATTCTTATAGATAGTAAATCAAAACTAAACTTTGATAAAAATGTCGCTGAAAAACGTTCCATGATTTTGCAACCAAGTGAATTTATTTATCACATATATGATGCATTACTCATGTCACTTTGACTTAATATCATTTTTTTCTCTTTTCATATAAATATTGCATATTCGTGATATTATTCTAACATATAAAATATAATTTTAATCAATGAATTTACGTACTTCGAGTGAACTCGTTTATGTTCTATTTGATAGTGTCTATGTGCCGTGGATTATTCATTCGATTCAATCTTCTTATCAACTCGAATTCATCTTTTTCAACATGCGCTTAATGTAAACATAAAGCCTATGTTGGTCTTTTGTGAAAATTAGGATTTTCCAACCTCGGCGAAGTTTAAGCAATATATGAAAAAGTCAAAATTTGCCCTGGTAAAAACTATTTCGGCTCCCATAGCACAATTGAAATTTAGCATATGTTAAAGAAAATCAAATGAATAAAACTTATTATTATCATTCAGGGGTTGCTTCATTTCTATTAGCCAACGATGCTACTTCCTATGTGTAAAGAAATATTAAAAACTTGATTAAAAGGCTATATTATTAATTATCACTCAAAAGCGTTCAAAGAAAACAGATCAACGTTTATTTAAAATGTTTTTTGTTCAATCGGTTTGTTTGGGCTCATTTACTTTACAATTCAAAAACTTTACGCAACATTAACAATGGATATTCCAAAATCTGCATTGCAAACGACAATTGAAGATTTAATCTATCAAGTTACTTTGATTTCTACTTATTTTGCAATGGGAATGCCATTTTACGTTAATACTGTTAGTGGTGGAAGCGTTTTTAGAAGAGCTATGTTTAATCTGAAGGAACGAATTATTCGAAAACTCATGTGTAAATAACTTTAATCGTGAAGTACATAAGAACAATCTACATATTTTTGTTTAACGAAAAGTAAATTATATTCAAAATGAAAAGAGATTTGTTCTTAGACGAAATTTATCGGCTGCATGATTTTCTAGTAGATTGTTTAGCCCTCTCTTTCATGTTCATGTGAAACGCGGATAATTAAAGAATACACTCAGAAAAATGTGAATGCATTCAAGCCAAAGAACAGACTACTGTATCATGTAGATTCATTGGAAATCCTGATTATTATATGTACTGATTACCAATTTAAAGAAGCCATCATATCCTGCAGCCAACCATGTTGCCTCTTATTTGAATGCCGTTTTATGTATAAACAATTTGAATTTGAGCACCATTTTTGGAATTAGAAGAAAGACAGTTATTAGAATCTACCGCTTTGAAATATTAACAAGAGAACTAGATTATAGGTTTATTGTTGAACTAACAAAATAATTTAATTCTTATCCTACTGTTCATGGTTTTTACAACTGAATAATCTATTGAAGCGAATACTACGATTTTCATTGCTAGCCTAACAAGATAAAAATATGTGTCAACATCTGACTTTGTTGCTGCATTGAGCGTATTCAAAATACTTCCTATTTTTAATTGTCGGCTGTGAGAGTATCACTGACAGTTCTATAGATTTTCTCATCATTAACACTGACTATTTTTCAAGAACTCACGTCAGAACTCTATAATTTGACTTTTCGGTATACGCATGTCAATAAGCCTAAAATTCAAGATAAAATTGGCATAGCTCAGCATTCAACATCAGTTGATACAGTTTATTTTAGAGTTCAGATTAACTCACCGAAGCTTACATTCGAACATAATATGACGTGAAACGGTACCTAGGCATCTGCCATACTTTCCTGTGATTTATTCAACTCTGTTGTACTCATTTCTAGCGTATATTCGACGTCCGTCGACAGACGAAGCCTAGAATGACTCATTGCCAATTACTACAGATTATATTTGCAAGCATCTATTCCCGAGCATGTTATCTCATAATGAGCATGTGACAAGATTATCAAATAATGTTAACAAATACTTTGGTACATCATTATGACGTGATTCATAAAAAAAAACATCCATAATATTTATTCTCACAGAAGTTCTTGACAACAATTTTTTCATTTTGTTGCATTCTTCATTTGTTTTAAATTAGTCAAGTATCGATTGATATTATTGTTCTTTTCTAATTCTGTTCTTTTTTGCCAGTTGAAACAAAGAAAAAATAAGATCCGACATTAACAGAAATTTTCATCTTACGAGTCGAATTGGCAAGCAAACAAATACTTCCATCACTAAGAACACCGCATTTTTTTATTTTTCTTTCGATTTCAACCGTTAATAATTCAGGAGTATACAAGAATAATGGCGGTGCTTTTCAAGTGCGTGCCAGAGAAGGACATTTTATTTTTCATAATAGTTTTCGCCAATTTCTTAAAACAATCAACTTCAAATTAAAAATAAAATTTTCTTCAGAAAAACAAAATCTCTACTTCGACTTAGTTTGTTCTTCGATAGAATATTTCAATCGATATGGCAGCATCAAATTTGACGCAAGGACAACATATCATGTTTTCCTACGGTTGGGATATTCAAAAGGATGTTCTCGAGATTTATCATCGCCTTCAAACACATAATATTCCAGTTTGGATGGATATACAAGGTAGTATGAAAGATTATCTGTCGGTCAGGTAAACAGTTCCTTTTTACAGAATCTCATTGCAGTTAACACAGAAAACCAATGACACCGACTTGTCTCTTTCATTTCACATTGCAGTATGTCTGAAGCCATCGAAAATTCTGCTGCTATATGCTGTTTTATTACATCGAAATATCAAAGTTCGCCATATTGCAAAAAAGAATTACTCTATGCTCAAGATTGTCAAAAGCAGCTAATCCCATGTCTCATGGATGCAGATCCTACATGGAAACCAACAGAATGGCTCGGCTATGCCATAATTGATATTATGTATATTGATTTTCGAGATCTACTAACGAATAAAACACCGGAAAATTTCGAAGCAAAATGTGAATTGTTAATTAACCGCATCAAAAGAACCGTCAACCCAAGTGCATTAGGTCTGTTTTCTTGTATGAATCAGCGAATGAATGGCGATTCGAAGAAGTTTCTTCTTTGTAGGCACAGTAAAACATCCACCACTGCCGTTACCAGAAACGCAATCCTCACCATTCGAAGAACAAAACCCTGAAGGATTTCAAATGTGTTCAACGTCAATTTCCTCGTCATCAACTCCATCACCGAGATATTCCCCAGTGCCGCAGACATTATGTAATGAAAATGATACAATACCAACTAACGACAGCAAAGAAAATGTTAGTTCTTATTTCGATAAATATCTTCCACATCCTTCGCATTTTTCGTAACAATACTGTAGATGCGTATTTTTTTTCAAGTATGCTATAAACAAAATTTCTTAAACTAATTTGATTTATTGGTAAAACATACGAACAGGTTAGATCTCAAATGACATTTGCACAAATCAGAGCCAATACGTCATAATATTTAACGAAAAATGAATACGATTCGATAAAAATCATAATTGATACAGTCATCAGAAATTTCCCTAAGGAAACTCAGATACTTTTATCAGCTTCGTATGAATTTTTCAGAGGTATTACTCTAATGATCATAAAATCTTCAGAATTTCGTAGACTTCAGTTTATTGCTGTTTTGAGTCTATTTCGTAAATGTTTTGTGTTATGGATTGAAGTCGAACTTGATGATTACCAAAATGCGAAACAGTATCGATAGATTACTAAGTTAGTCAAACCTTGGCTGTCAGGCGTAAAAATTTGTCGATTCCATCATCAAGTTCATTAAAATCTTATAGGAGATTTTTATATCTCGTAAAAAGTACGGTAATTTCTTATACCATCTCGTTTGAACTCACAAGATTATTTCAGATCAGATGACGACAAGTGTCTTAAATTTTGAGATGATCGTATGATGTTCTTATTAATAAAAGAAGAGGCGCATCCCTTATGTATAAATCAATGAGATGCATTATATTTTGTGACTTAAACAAAGAGAGATGAAAAAAGTGGCTATGCACACTTTGGCGCAGTGACACATGTAATAAATACTATCAACTGCAGAACAGAGACACTAAAAAGCATGTTTACCTTTTTTTTCTATCGTATAAGAAGCTGATCAGTATTTAGTCATCACTCTGAATTATATCGGTAAATGCTAATAACAAATTTATCATGGCTTCATCATCTTCGATATCTTTAAGTCATTCTCTCGGTAACCATATTACAAGCAAGCAATCTAATGAAAAGCGATTACTATGCAATTATTCCATTAGAACCTCTTTCCATTGAAGCAGAAGTAAAAGTTGAGAGCAACAAATAGTAGTATATCAGAAGACGCAAATTTAGGATTGTCCTAATTCTATTTTGATGAAAAACGTATATTCCCCATAGGAAAGAAATTAAAAAAGATTTATACTCAATTAAAAAAGATGATCGACTAGCTTATGAAACATTAATTTTACTTGACGATAAACAAGGCAGATAGAGAATGGTTACATGAAGCAACTATTTCAATGAAAAAATGAAAAAGATGAATTCGGTGGTACATTGGAAGTAGTACTTCATTTCATTCCTGAAGTAATCATGGCGTATATGGATGAGAAATTCAATACTGCCCAAGTTGATCTCAAGAAAAACCTAACACATAAAATAGTCTTGCAAATTACTGTCGCTAACAGTGAAAAAAATCAAGGATATGCAAGTATTGGTGTTTGAAATTTAGAATAAAACCAATTGGCAAGAAAAACAATTATTTGAGTTTAGCAATGAAAAGGCATTGTTTGATTTCAAATTTGAATACTAGATAGTAATATAGCGCCGTTTAGTTCACGAATGAGTGAAAGCGAAAACAAGATCTATACTTTCGCATGATATAGGAAGGGAAAAGGAAACGATTGAAACATGAAGAATTCACTACATTAACAATGGATATCACGATCAAGGCCGAGATTTGTTTTACTAATTGACGCAAGACTGAATATAAGAATATTTCTTATTGAGTTATTGTTAACGTTAATTATTTTGTGTAGCCTCTAGCTGCTTGTGTAGCATTTGTTCCCTACCGCATCTAAAAGTTGAATCGTTCGCACACACAAACTGCATCAGGTCAATCGATAATTGAACATGCAGGAAGCGAGTAGAACGTCGATGTAAGATATATATGAAACATGTACTTGACAGTAGAAGTTCAAATTGAAGCTTTGGCTCTTTATGGATAAGCGTTGCTTTTTTCGATACAAAGATTTTATCTGGAATAATATGCTATTCGGATGCATTTTTAAAAAGCACGCTTCAATAAATGAGCAAGAAAAATAATTTGTTTTGTCGGTTTTATGATCAATGTTTGTCTTTTGAATCTATTGGTAGATAATTCAAGCTTTTTATTGACTATGGAGTCAAATATTTCCATGGTTCTCTCGCTTACGCGCATCACATGAACGTTGAATCAATTCGATGACAATTCTATTCAAATATAGAAAGTTATTTGAAACATTATAAGTCAACAGTTCTATCATCTGTACTGAGATAACAAAATAACGTTATCAACAAAGATTCTATTCAAATAAATATCCGATCGAATATCACAGATTCCTCATAAAGTATCACACTGGATGGTAATATGAACTGCGAAGAGCTCTTATTAATATTCTCTTCAACTATTTTGTTAACATGACAGTAATAAAGTTCTCAAGACGAAACAACGGAATCACATTCTATACGAACGTATAGTACAATAGATATGTTCATTAATAGAATTCTTCATAATGCTGACATTAGTGCTTGCATCTATCAGAAACAATTTATGCAAAAAAGAATACATGTAAGTACAAGGACAGCTACGTTCATCAACATTCATCGCTTGAATCCTCAAATATCACGATCTATACCTAATCAAAAATAATATCGATTAGGAATAAATCAGAGTAGGATTTCATTCAAAAATATCGATTAGTGAAAAGTCAAAGCATCTGAAATGACATATCTAAATCCTATGACATGATAAATAAATTTTCTTGACCAAAAGTATATTCAATAATGAACTCAATCTCCTTCACAAATTTTTGAAGTGTTGATTCTATGAATAAATCCTACAGAAACGGAATATTGCTTAGGATTAAATATTAGTTCAATTATTCAATCGACGTCGATTATGATTTTGATTTTTCGAAAATTGATTGCTGTTGTCATGAAAAAATGAATGGAACTTACCAATGCTTCGTTTAGAAAACGCATCTACTCCAAGTTACTTACTAACCATAATTATGCTTTGAAAAGATATCATTAATATGAAACGATTATTACCAGTGCCATAACTATAGTCCATTGTGATGTTAGAGTAAGACTAGCACGCGTGTAGTTACATTTACTTTATCGATACCATGACTCACGAATGACTTTGACCAATGTCTAGTTCAACTATTCTTTACGTTCTAAACAAAAACGAAATGTTTGAATACCTAATGAACTTCTTTACGACGCATGAATACATCTCATAGCGATACTGATGTTCAACTACGTTTGTCTGAGTAAAATTACAATGCTGAATATAGAACTACTCATCGATGTTGTCATCATAAACGAACTGTTTGCACGAAAATGTTGATATTCGAGTATATCGAAAAACAACAACATCAATACGGTGACTTTATGTAGAGAACCGCACAGAACATGATAAATGACCTGTTCTCATAAGAGAAACGTTCAAAAATAAGCGTGGCATCGATTCAAGATAAAATGACATCCGATCTTCTATGATATGACACCGGCTGATGAATTCATCGAAACAATATTATGTTCAATTATGTTTATACCCTCATCTCAATGATTAAAGCTTCGAAATCTTCTTAAAAACTTCTCTCAATGGTGAATTATTCATAGAATTATTCCATTCAAATTAACCGTTAGTTTCAATAGATTAGTTTTTACCAACGGATACTAACTATGCCCAAAAAATAACTGAATTACTTTGAGTAAGATTGCATTTCATAATATGACGACTCAAACGTACCTCGTTAAGTCATTCGGTAATAGATTTCGATCGTATCATCGATAAATAATGCTTACCAATATGTTATCGAAGTATTTTGTTTCCTTTGAATCGTATATATAATTCCAAAGAAAATAATAACGTTGACATCGTAAGTGATTGAATTTTAGGAGAGTCATATTCAAATTTGTGATTAACTCCACTTGTTTACTGTAATTTTTCTGGAACAGTAGGAGCTGATGTTTGAACGGAATTGGGTCGAGGAAAATTCCGTTCACTATTGTTGCCTGTTTCGATGTAAATGCTACCATGTTTTGATAAAGATAGTCGAAAATATCAAAGTAGAATTATTTTCATAATTATTCTATTCATAAAACTTGATCGCTCGCAGTTTGTCATACGCTTCAATACTTTAACTGGCATTGAACATGACACATACTTAATGAACGATTACCAGCAAGGATTTATTCAATATGATGTCTCCAATCGATTCCATATCTGATAGATTTATAATATAATGAAAAGAATATTTTGTTTGAATCAGACGCAGGTTCTCGAGTGCCAAAGTTATGTTCGATAATGCCATCCATCTTCTTTTCGCAGATCTCTCTCTTTTGACCAAATCGAGAACAGCTAGAATGCGATCAATCGCTACCAGATGGGCAATCTATGATTTAGTCGCCATCATACTACTTTTATCGTTTTTCAAACAGTATACGTGATCATGTAGACTAGGAATTTTTCTTACCATAAAAACTACATTCAATTATTTCACTTAGCGAAAATAAAGCACTGAGTGCTAGGGCGAAGATCGACAATAGAATAGTCAATAAATCAATCAGAGCAAGATGATATTCAATAATCCGCGTTCACAAAATTTATTAGGGCTCTATGTAATATAGAATCGATGATTAACATCAGCATAGAAATGATTTCAGCAGCAGAAGTTTTTTCAGCAATTATGCTCACGTGAAAACCATAGCATCATATATCGACATGAAGAACAAGAAAATGATAGAATATGAATTTATTCCATAAGATTGATGTTTAACAATTCTATCTATACGATATGAAGTAGATTTTATTTAAAACTAGATTGTAATGCTTCGAATAGATGAATAATGCTAAGAATGTATCTATTCAATTTGAAGATTTGCTCTGATACTGATAGTTGTTATTGACAACTTGATCGATTATTAAATGGCTCTTGAACAGTTATGATTACGGATGCATTCCGAAATAATAGCGTTGCATAGTAGAGCAAAATCCGATTGGGGTTGTATCCAGTGTGGTGCTAATTAAGGAATCAATTGAAGAATAAATATATTTAACAATGCTTCGGAGTTTGATCATAGCTGATCAGTTTCTAATGTTAACTGTAGGTGACATAATAAAAAAGTAACACTCACGATAGTTCCATTCACAATTCATGTTGAATTCAAACAAACACTGTACAGCTTCTATTTGTTCTGCAATTACTATATAATAATAGAAAAAATACTACGATGTTTAAATTCATTTATGTAGTCTTGATAATTTAATAGAGTTACTGTTGAAACAAAATATGAAAATATCGCATAGGCGAATGAGCTACACAATAATGGTGTTCAATTATATCAAATGTTTCACTTGGATGTTACATCATGTTTCGTTGGACTCAGAGACTACACAACTAACAGTTTCTTCCAATCGCGACCCAACTGTTCAATTATATCGTCATTTTCACTTCAGATGCGTTGGTAAATGAATCGAGAACAGATATTACATATCAATCAAATATTTTGGCAACATTCGAATTCATTTATAATATTTTATCACATTTTTGCTTGTCTTTGCCATTGACACAGACGATCCCATCTTAAAAAAATAACTTGTATTACTGTAATGTACAAGAATGACAAGGAAGAAGTAGAAATACGGAGTCGTAAAATAACTTAACGGAAAAATCATGTTACTCGAACAGCATCTAGTAATCTTTGATTCCATTATGAGATCAGTTTTCCATATTTCGAACAGCGACTGAGAGAGTATTGAAGAATATATTTTATATGAATGAGTGCCACATTTTGTTTTTAATGAGTATGTCGATTGAGCATGATCATCGAATCCTTGATGTGTTTCTAAAAAGCAAAGAATGAGTCTCGCTAGTGAACAATACAGTACCACTAGGAAAACACTAAGGTAAACTTGAATTTGGTCGAAAGTAAAAATGTCGAAAATACGAACATTACCCAGGTGAATGAATCCGACAACGGATCTTATCAAATCCTATGGGATCCGACTCCAGACAGAATCCGACATGATTCCTTGACACGGACCTATTGTCGGTTACGACGGAAAAAATCATTTTCTTATTCACGATCAAATA
>OENM01000974.1:32682-49691 GCA_900239745.1 Rotaria magnacalcarata
CTTCCGATAACATCCAACGGTTTTTCGTTGGAATTCATAGGAATCCGGCACTGAGGATCCGACATCGATTCCAGGACCCGGAATCCAACGATAATTCTGTAAGATCTGACAGAATCCAATGAAATCGTGTTGGATTCCAGTCGGATCGGATGGGCTCCGATAGGTGCCTACTGTGGGATTGCTCGACCTGGGTAGAGTTGGATTTCGTTAAAATTTAACATCGGATCCGATTGGATCCAATACCAAGGATCAGACTGTAGGCCCGTGTCCAGGAATCCCATAAGATTTCATCGGTTTTATTGAAACACATATGGTATTCGACATATTCACTGTCTGACCCTTGAAGGAATCCGATAGGATCCTACTGTCGGAATGATTCTTCTGGGTTGAAATAAAACGTTGTTGTAAAAAAGGGAATTTTAAATGAAGACTGTTTGGAAAAGTGTGTGATGAAGATGCCATTATTTTACGACGAATATTGACTTATCTTATTGTAAATGCATGATCCATCTATCACACTATTGTTCATTGAGTACAAAGAAATGGACAAAAAAGAATACGAATAAGAATTTTCAATCATTCATTATTCGAGAAACAAAATAAAAGTGATAACTCCCTCTGATTCAATATCTATCATCAACGATTATTGACACTTCATTGATTCGAATAAAGAAGGTAAAAATTTAAATGACCACCAGATGCACCGAAGCCGAAAGACAAAAGAACAACAACATTACAAAGTCAAATAAAGACGTTTATGATATATATATAGCAACTATCTCATTACAGCATGTGAACCAGAGCACCAAGCAGGTCACGTCTTCGAGACCTGTAGGCCTCGAAGACGTGGCCTGATTGGGACTCTGATGTGAACTCCTTGAAAGCTTGTCTTTAATTGTGGCAAAAAATAAGTTTTAATCAAGCAGATAGAACACTGTCTAAAGATGGATTAACAATCATTCCCAAATAAGTTTTACACTGTCTGTTAGTCTTCTTTTAATAATAAACGTTGTGTTTTAATTAAGTCTACTGGCTGATTCATTTTCACAAAGAAAAAAAATGCATGAAAGTATCACCTCAGTTTCGACATTTTTATCTTTCGATCAAATTCAAGATAATCAACACTAATATCAATATCTAAATAATACACACTCGTATCACTTTTGACTTGTAAATTCTTCCGCTTCTTGTTATCAGTAGATTTAGATTCAATATAGATCAGATGAGCCCAATCGACACCATCACTTTTCTCTATATGTAGCCCTAAATCTGAATGTTGTTGTAATTGTTCGAGTTCTTGTTGAAGTTGATGAGCACGATTTTTCAGACGAACGAGATCATCTTCGACAAAATC
This sequence comes from Rotaria magnacalcarata, assembly GCA_900239745.1. NCBI lineage: Eukaryota > Metazoa > Rotifera > Eurotatoria > Philodinida > Philodinidae > Rotaria > Rotaria magnacalcarata. The sequence goes on from OENM01000974.1 coordinate 34,037, forward strand.
ATCCTCTTCTCTACGTTTCTGAAGCTCGTCTACCAGTTCTTGAAATTTTTTCTTGGTTTCCTCACGTTGACTGTTGAGAACCTGCGTGACCTGCTGGCGAATATTATCTGCCGTTTGATGAACTTTCTGAATGATTTCATTTTGCCATTGATCGATCTGATTGAGAAGTGCAGTTTTTAGGCTAATTGAATGATCATTTTCATTGAATTGTTTTATTAGACGATTTGGAGTATCGATAATCTGTTCAAGACTAGTTTGTAATTCTTTTCGATGTGTAATAAAATGCTTCGTACAAAAGTAGTCTTTGCATCCTGCACAATTACATGTTCCCACATTTGTAGAGCATTTAGAACAATGATTTGCAGTACTCATTTCTACAAATAAACTTTGAATAATAACTGTCTGTGACTGTTAACAGAAATTCTCAAAAATAAAATTCTATAAAATGTCTGAAAGAACACTTTCGAGTTGACATCATCTTATATTCAAATCGAAATAACTTATCAAATATTAACGATCGTTTTCATGAACGCCAAATAGGGAGGAATAGTTTTTCAAACATATTCTATCACTCACCAGCGTTAAGCAAAAGAGAAAGAAGTGTAAATTTGCTTTTCGTGTGTGTTTGTCAAATAAATATGAAAAATAAAAACAGAATTCTTTTCATCTAATATAAACTGGCTTAAATCAACGTGTTTATGTGGATGAATAGGAAGGCGCGTAAAAACAAAACATCGACTGTTTTGTCAATACAATACAACTTTGCACATGGTAATCTTGAGTGGAATTCTATAATTCTTTGTTCGAACTGGTCATAGTACAAATTCAATACTAATATTTTCAAAGAAAATAAAAAAATTTTGTAGACTGAATCAAACATGATTAGAGTCAAGTCATTAGGCGAGTTGTATATTCGATGAATTTCTTTTAATTGTATCAAAAACAAATTCAGTCAACGGCAAGGTTAAATAGATCATGCTAGATTTTTCTAAGATCTAGCAATAGAGCTAGTTCATTGTTTATAATTCATAAACGTTTTTTTCTCAACTGCGTTCAAGTTTATGTTGATTTTTAATATCTTATTCGCGTTCAAGCTCAATTTAGTTTCAGTTACTTTTCAATTTAAGAACAAACGTAACTGATAGCAGCAAATGATCCTAAGATACATTATGAAATATAAACTAAAATGACTTCAAAAAGTTAACTTTATGTAGTTCGCCGTGTATTTTCTTTTTCTCTTTCTTTCTGGACGTACACAACGCGAAGGGTGTGAGTGTGAATATAAGCGATAGAGCTGTCATTAAACACCCATACCCACGCGAAATTTATTGAAAAAAAACTAAAGCTAAAAATTCATTTAATATCGTTCCATTGAATCCGTTTTTAAATAACAGTTTGTAAGTGACATTTTATTTGTACGTGTAACGTCATGTGCAATACCATCTTCGTATGTCCATCCATCAGGTGTTTGATGTCGATCAGATAATGTACGAATACGACAAAAGGCACCACCATTACATTTCAATTCATAATCATAGGCAACAGAACCATTATCTGCATTAGCAGTTGCACGACAGATTGTTTCATTAATGTCATTTTTATAAAAATTTGCCATTGATGAGTTACTATCATCCATACAATTACCAAGACCGAGCAAAATCCACTTTGATGATAGCATCTGTTGTTTAGTGTTTGCAACCGATATAAATAAATCAAACGCCGATGAAGTTGTAGCAGTATTACGAGATAAATTACAACTAGTAGATAAATTATTATTATTCCAAAACAAGTCAAATAAACCGTCTAATTCACATCGATTCGTGGTCAGAAGTGATACTGCATTTTGTTGTAGAAATAATGCATATTTTTGTATATGAAATGTATCTGTAAGATATGGTAGTAAATAACCTAGATGACGAGCAAATATTCCTTTGAATAAGTTCTGATCACTATCACACTTAGGTTCACATGGTTCTTTTAATATTCCACTTGAATAAGTTAATAGTTCTATTGTAGAATCGGCTATATGTTGTGCAATATTAATCAATGTTGAGTTGTTTGTAGCATTAGATAATAGTGCTAAACCTGATAGAATTACACCTTGATTATATGTCCACGTGGTTTGATTATTGTTTACACATGTGCCATCATTTAAATATTTCCTTTGTTTTATATGAAGCCGCTGCGGTGAACTATAGAAGAAAAATAAAATATGGAATCCAGAGTATTTATTACATACATTAAAAAATGAATGATTAAAATAATTAAGAGAGATCAGAAAGTCATTAAAGTTTTCAACTATTTGCCAAAATCTCACAAATTCAGAACTACAACGAATTAGGTTCATGTGTCCGATTGATAACTAAAACTATTTGATTTCGATTATTTATTCTCAGGTAAGATTCTATGATGAACATATACAATCATATCGAATGAGTAATAAATATTTACCTTAATCCATCATTAATCAAATAAAAACTATTAATCATTCCACTATTTTCAAGCCACTGCCATTCTTTTAATGCCCAATCAAGATAGTATGTCGATGATTTACCGAGAAGTGCAGCATACGGATGTAAACGCATACTACTCGATAGAAATAATTCATTGGTTATGGCATTTTTGTAATCCTTTGTTGGACACCATTGAATGCCACCATTACATGTTGCTGTGGTCCATGCTTTCTTAGAAACGATATCATAGATAGCTGCAGCTCGTTTTAAATATTTTATATCTCGATTGACGTTGTATATTTGCATCCAAGCAAGTAACCACCATTGATGATCGTCATAACAATCACCACCAGCATATATGTCCGTTTTGCTGTATGTATTATGAAAAACATATTTCAATGGGGAATCAGTAAGAGATACAAAATTAGCAAGTGATTCTAATGTATTGCCAGATTGCCATGCTAATTCTTTGGCCCATAGTCCAGATAACTCATGATAGTAACAGTTTACTAGTCTCGAAGCTGTTACTTCAGCCCAATTGAGTGCTTCGTTTATAGAACGATTTTGACTTCTTCCCATTGCCATAGTCGATGGGAAAAGAAATAAGTTGAATAGAACAGCAAAATATACTAGCAGCAACATTGATCAATTCTCAAATGGAATTATTTTTACAGAAAAAAAACAAAATTCAGTAGTCCGAATGATTCAATGTTAATCTAGAAAAATTTTCTTCAGTTGAAGATTGTGTAATATAAGATGCCACCGCATAGGTGAAAAATGAAATAGTTTCGTTGTTTGATGATGATTATATGACTATTTGACAAATAGAATCATGTAAGATTCTATTTTTGGTTCACATGAAAAAGAAGATAAAAACGAAAATGTACTTGATAAGCTTTTCTTTTCGTTGGTTTCTATTTATTTTACGATAGAGAATTTATCAAACAAGAGAATATAATGAATATCATTTTGATTGTTAAGATGTTCTACTAGAAATTTGACGCCTACGGAGTGAATGCAACGATTGCCAGACATTTTGAAATTTGGTTATCTCGATTTCTAACCACTATAGAACTGTAAACATTCTCGCTAAATAAACTTATCCTCGTGGAAATTTTGACTGTAAAATATGAAATGATTTAAATTTCGATTTATCTTAACTGACTTGTTAAATCATTGAAAAAGATTAATCTAAATATGGGATCGATAATCTTTCATAAAAATCAATTGATTAATTACATAGTTTTCCTCGATCAAACAAATTTCTATTACTTCTGAAAAGATTAAAACTAAAATTTAGAAGAATGCTTACGCTAGTATAGAACTTACTTTTCGACGACGGAGGGAATAGTAGTCACAACTATTGTAGCGTGTGTTCAGCGAGGTTTATCTAATTAGGCAACAGTCTCTCATGATACCTGATTGCTACTAGTTCGAACTCAAAAAGTCGATAGTTTTTTTCTCTCGGTGACTGCGATGATAATATTAAATGAAGAAATTTTGAGAAAATCAATGAAATTAATATTGTCTTACTGACTCGAAACAGATTCAATTCAATGTGAACGTTCCCTGATTGCTGATTCATTTTCTTTGTTTGAATCTGAATCATTGGGATAGATATTTTTGTGAAATACACGTAAGTCGCTTTGCTATTTCGAACTCTTCCTGGTGCGTTTTCGACCGGTAGAAAATCTATTAGGGTTTTCATGATGAATACTATTGCTATCTTGAGCTGTGCTTATTGATTTTATCTTTGTTTGGTCATTCATAACAACAGTATAATAAATATTAGGGAACATTGTTTTGAGTCAACAAATTTGAACAATAACAGATTTCTCGAAATTCCGGTCGCTTCCAAGCAATGCAAGCAGACGTTGCACCATACTTATTCATACGACTGAGATGACGTTTTTCAATGTCAAATGCGTTTCGTTGGGGATCGTATTCGGCTGTCACTTCGAATTGAGCTCCACCAGGTTTCGTTTCTAGCTGAATCTGATAAAATCTCGTTCTATTTGACGATTTTGATGAACCCTTACGAAATTGAGGAACTCGACCATCCTTGTCACTTGTCTGCACAAAGTTCAATAGATGTTCGTTGTTATCTAACAGGTTTGCTTTATTAATTTGTAGTAAAGAGAGTGTAGCACACTCATCTTTGTGATCTGACACGAACTTGTTCAGGAAGTCGATAACAGCTTGACTAAACTGTTGAATAATTGGCTCATCAATCGATATGTTATGCCAGCTTAGACAAGCACACCAATGTTGTTCAGCATCGGCTTGTGTGCAAGTTCGACTTTTGGGCACCAGTTCAAATAAGCTGAAAGAACGATTCGATTTCGATTGATAGGGACCAGGTGAATGAAATTCGAAAAGATGCTCGAACGTTTCGTGAATATCAAACGGTGTCGTCAATCGACGTGAGTTCAAACGAAGATTTTTCATGGTCGTTGGATATTGATCTTGAAATTCAGGTGGCATTCGAATAGACATGAACGGTAAACGTTCCTCTAGTTTACCCTGATATGTACTGCGTAAGGATGAAAAGCGAGCGCCATGATCAGTCATAATAATGAGCATCGTGCGATTAAGATAACCGTGTGTATTCATCATTTTAAGAAAGCCCAAGAGCTCATGATCGGCAAGAGGTAAATGATTATTGGAATCGTGAGAATAATAAGAATGAAAAAGATAAGAAAATTTCGGTTGATCAGGATACATGCGGAAAAAATCACGGATCCAATTGAACATTGCTGTTAGACGTGTGATAGAACCAAAGCATAGAGGTCTTGGCGTCTTCTTCGGCTCAGCGTATAGATAGAATGGACGACCAAAATGGTCAACTGGTGGATCCTTAAAGCCTTTCAGACGATATTGAAATGTACCGACGCCCTGCATGTCTTCGGCCCATTGAGTCACATAGCCATTATCTGTACAAAAGAAAATAGTGAATGAAAATTTTCGAAAAGGATTGAAATGATTCGGCTTCTCTATTATAGCATAGACTTGTTATTCAGTTGAACTTAATTATTTTCTCAGTCATTGAAAAAGTATTTCAATATTTTTGTAATCAGCGTAACTAAACTTAAGGAGAAAAAAAATTTTTTTTAAAGAGATTGAGCAGCCACACTACGATTGGAGATTCATTAATTTCTTGACCATCGTACAAAATACAAGACAATAATTTCATTGGAAGAATCACTAACTCTAGTAACCCTTATCATCAAAAAATCTTCAACTTATAATTTTATCGTTTGATCGTTTATACACATGCCAATTGTAAATCAAGCTACACTATCTTGACAGAGCTAAAAAAAAAGTCGAGAGGTGCTTTGTCTCGCAATAATCGTAAGAATATAAAAAGGGATTTGTTACTCTGATAGTGAAGAAATTCATTATAGTAAATCAGAGATAAGACGAATTTTTAAAACTTGATGAAAATCAAGAACGATAATTGTCGTATGAAATTGTTCACAATGTGACTGAATAATGAGATAATATAGAGATCTCATCGATTTTACCTTTTAATTTATTCCAGATCCAAGGGAATTGATCAACAGTTTCAGCTCCTGCATGACCTCTTCTTGATTCCGGCAATTCTTGTTCAGTTTGTCCAGTTAGAATTGGAAGAAGTGCTGCTGGTGTGCCATCACCAACAATATTGTATCCTAGGAATCATTGTGTTCAGTAAACTAGTATTTCGTGAGAAAAATTCGTAGAGAACTGACCTTTCATAACAACAGCGCCGAGTTCTTTGATGAGAAACGAGTAGCTTTTCGGTAAGAAACGCATGAAAGTCATACGAGATACTGAATCGAAGCCAAACATTAGAATATTATATCCGAGATGATTCTTCACCATCGGTTTTTGTATACTTCTATAATAGTAAATAGTGCATNNATATATATATATATTCACCGTGTGTGTAACATCGGGTCAAATCTGATGCCCATATGTACATTCGAATATGTACTACCGCGTTTTCCTTCACAGTCAGCACGAAAGAAATCAGATGTAAGAGGCGTTTTGTCAACGACAGGATATACTCGAGTGCCTTCAGCTGTTGAGAAATCGTCTTTCGCTCGCAGAATAGGATGATAGGCGCACGTAATTGGTCCATATGCTTGTAGTGCTGTTTCTGATATCCGAAAGGTACCTACATGATTATTCGAATGAGATTCAACGCTCTGTAATTAGTCATCAATCAAGTTACTTTTGTAAAACAACAGTCAAAGCATATGCTTGGGAAAAAAACTGTTTTTCTTTTTACTTACCGTTGTCGACATAGACCCAATTTTGAACTTTCTCACAGGCAGGTTTCTTTTCTTTTACTGGTTTGAGATGTTTCCAAATTTCTGGATCGTCGATTGTTAATTTAGGATAGCGACAAGTCAAATGAGTCAAATTGAAATAGTCGCTGCGTAACAGTTGAATATTTGGAGTGATTGTAATCTTTGCGTCGTTGAGATCATCTTCGTCAACGACGAATACGGAATTCGATTCATCGGGTAAATCATCTGTAATCAATTCGTTCAATGAATCAACTGGAGTCTTGGAGAATGTCGACAACAGAATGACGATGAAAATACTGGCAAAAAGTATCAGCGCAGTAATTTGTCCACATTCTTTACAACATCCTCGACATCGACGACGTACTTTCATCGTTGGTCAGTGTTGAAATTATATACCACTCTAAAGTAGATTCAGTCGATTTTTTATCAAATTTTGTATACGTGTGTCGATGGATAAATATTCCAAACCTACAACTATGCTATTATGAGAATCATATACAATCTTCTAGATAAGATCTTGAGAAAGTTACACGTGTAAAAACAAGACGGTACGATTTTTTAACTCAATGATGGGTTTGACAATGTTTTAAATAAAATGTTTTTTTCTTCTTCTAGCAAAACACTCGTATTTAGGCGCTTTATACGGTTTCAATTATACTAGTGTAACTCATCTGGAAGTAATCGTATGTAACAATCGTAGTTTTTTTTCTGTGCCAGTAAACGTGCTTTATAATATTTAACTTTTACATTGTATGCTCTTTAAGAGTAACACCCGATTTCATAGACCTGTATTGCTTGATATATAATCGTAATAGATTCTTAGTTGTCTCAGTACTTTTAGCATCGTTTTACACATGATTCGTGATGTATAGAAAAGCGTATCAAAGTTTGATTTCGAAGGAGTTTCAATTTAATATGCATGTCACAGATCAAATGTAATCAGCGATTTGTTAGAAGATACGAGCAAGATAAAAGTAATTGAGCATTCATCAGAACTATAATTCAAGTTATCTCGAACTACGAAATATGAATGTTTCTTCTAGGAAATTTATCAAATTTTTAATTAAAGATAAAAATGATTTTACCTTTCAGAAGTTCATCTAACTAATGAAGATTGTTTGTGAAGCTTCGAACCGTTTTGAATTTCTCTGCATTTGTCTAACCATTGAATAGACATAGGGAAAAAAAGCATTTGCTTTTGAACTCTTTGATGTCACGCAAAATCAACTTTATTCAACTGATTCTATTACGATAAACGTGTTTTATTAACAAAAAAACCTTAAATTAAAGTAGTTTTACCGAATTTTATTTCTTTCCTTTTTTATGATGATCAAAAAACAAATATCACCTACTTAACCATTGCGAGCCATTTCTATCCTGGTAATTTCATTTCGTAGAAATAAAATCATGTTAACAAGTTTACTCAAAAAATTTCAAAATGGATTCGAAGCTTATAAAATCTCATATGTATTTGATAGGCTATTATTAGAAGTTAAGAATAGCCTTAATTATGCTTATCTGTTGGCGTGAATATAAAACCTTGAAAAATAATTATTCTATTTTACTCTGAACATTGAGTAAGTAAATCAATCCATTAACCAAATAAGTATAGAACAAAGAAATGTACATATAAAAGTGAAATGATTACGTACCAAGAATAAATTAGTTACTAATATCAAGGAAACAGAAAACTAACAGTATCATAGAAATAGAAGATGATTGATGGAATAGTCGACCCAAATGAATTTAAAAGGTTAATGGGAAAAAATCATACATATCAGCACATATGTGAACGAACACCTTCATCAAACTAATGTTTTTTATGACAACTTGGAATTTTTATCAGAATCTAAATGCCACGGTATCATCAACATTGATCTACTCAATCATTCTAAAACAATCGCGTTGCATGACTAGTTAAAACATACACTCGAACTGATAGCAGCCAAAAAGAAACTCATAGAAACGTATTTCATTTCTTTCATATTTACTTTCATTTATCTGATAAGAAAACGTCATATTTAATACACTCCAAAATTCTCTCACGTTTTGCCTTCGGACGCTCTATTGAGTGAGTTATTTTATAAGGTAACGATATCGAGTATAATGCACAATATATCAAAGTAAATGTAGAATTGAACCGTAGAAACAATTTGATGAACTATTTTCAGTCTTGAAATGTCATCTATTTATTTGGTATGTGGAACCAAAGTCAGCGCATGTCAAGGGAGAACAAACTGATTTCTTATGATTTCTAGCATTAGAAATCAGTCTGTTCCCCCTTGGTGCATGTAGAGAGCGCTGATAAGAATTCTCTATCTTTCATTATAAAGATGTTCTAGTGTTAGAAAAAAGACGACACGTAGACGGTTAAATTCCAATGAGTGCTATTCATTCTGTATAGTTTGTTCATTTACAAAATGATTTAAATACTTAGTTATTTTTTGTCGTGCCAATAGTGCAGTGTTTTTCTTCGAACAATATTGATCTTTAATATGCTCGGTCATGCTTCGTCTTTTTGCTTATTTCAGTGATTTGACCTTGACAACGTTAAATGTTGATTCATACTAAAATCAAAATACAATAATTCTTCGATTAGTGTTTGACTGAATGACGGCATATCGTGTATCGTTGGGCTATTTTTCTGAAATAAGACAAGTAAATCTCTCCTTTTATGTACATCAATCATTATTCACTAACTTTTACCTCTAATGTAAAATGAACATCCTGTGACTGAACCGGACGCAAAAGCACATATGTAATGTTACCAACATCTGTCTCAATATATAGAGATTTTTAGTGAGAATGGTTATGTCGCAATCAGCTGTTTTCATGAAAACAACATTTCATGGCTTTTTAAAAGTGAATGGACAAAGTCCGATGCCTTGCTAAAAAGTTCCAACATAATAGAAAACTAAACAATTTCGTTTTATTGAGAATTTTGATATTAATTATTTCGTTTGTGGTCTATATTTCACTTTGTCATTAACAGATTTTTTTAATTTGAACGAGTCAGAGAGTCTTCAGTTCCAAAATTACATGTCACGCTTAAGCATACATTGCTCAAATGGAAGTTTCACACTAAATCATAAAAAAGTCACTGTCGAATTGCTCATGATATTAGATGTAACGATATATTTCCATCACTTACCGTTTCTCGTCTGAACATTCATTTCAGTCATCATAGCAATGCTTGAGTAAATGCAATGGATTCTTTTTCATGAATAGAATTGAAATGATACTATGAAGTTTTTTATTAGAAAGAATCTTTGAAAAAGTAGATTTTTGTTTTCTGGTTATAAACAATTTCTTTGAAAGACGTGTATTTAGTACTCTATCTAGACCAAATTGTCTTTTTTATTGCAAGTCTATGACTGAATGTTTTTTTTCCACAATATATTGACTTCTACTAGGTACTTTAATTAATATAATTTTCATGATTAAATAATATCACACTGAAGAATAACTTGAACGTTTCAAAAATCTGTTCAGTATTAGTAGGATTAAAAGAAAGTTCTAGAGAAAAAATCAGGTAGAGCATATGTTGAACTTGAAAACTATTAACTGGTTGCCTCTTCAGCATTAATCTAGTACCGTGTTTTACCTGAGAGTCCTTGTATCTTAACCTATGCTTTATATAATTCATTTTCCAATGTTGTTGTAATAGGAATCTTTATATCTGTATAATAATAATTAACAGATTTCTTGGATGTTAACTGTCCGATTTCATTGGCTAAATATTTTATTATCTTTGATTTCCTGTTTGAATCTATTTTCTCATTTAAAGCAAATTCTGTAAAAATATTTAATATTTCATATGCTTTCAGTGCGCTTTCATTTTTTTTAGAGATTCTACCAAATCGCCAATAAAGTCATTCGGTGATAAATGTATTAAGAGAATTCCGATTGCATAATATTTCTTTGCCACATTTTTATCAAGCAATGTATTCATAGCATTGATGATTACCTTATGATTCGAATCATCCATTGCTGAAAGTAATATGAAAGCATTACCTCGTACTATATGGCATGGGTGAGTATTGAGTATTTTTCCAAAACTGTAATCATTTGAACTTTGTTAAAATTTGGAGAATTCGTTATTTTTCGATACAAATAATCTTCTTTTTGAACACACGCAGAAGTCAAAGATAATAAACAATCACACATCGCCATTGAAAACCATGTATCATCAAGACTTTTATAACTTTTTAGATTTTTAAATAACCATTTGATTAAACTTTCCATAAGAGTAAGATTTATAGAAATATTATTAATTCTATTTAATGCTACGTGATTCATATCAGCCGAAACATAAAGATTACAGCTACCTATCTGTTTAATATTATCGTAAGTACTCAGTGAGAGTTGTTCATCTTTAACGCAGGATTCGTTGATTAATTTTGATTCAAACATTTCAAAATAGGTTTCATCATGATTATTGATTAACATGGAAATATTATCAATAATAAAGTCGACTCTTTCAATATCTGTACGTACGAAATATAACTTTTTCTTTCAATTGACTTGTATCCGTCATTGATAGTATTCTTGCGAATTGCATCCACTGTTCTGGTGTAATTTGATCATTCTGAGCTAACTTCATAGTCGCGTTAAGTAGTTCTTTCACATAGAATAGATGTACCGGTAATTCTCATGTTTTCATTATTGCATTCCAAGTGTGAGCATTTATGAAATAAATTGTATTGAAAGACTTCATTCTTCTACTATAAATAGAGTTGTTCTCGTCCAATTGATTTATATTTTCATATAAATTGCGAAAAGCTCTTGGATCATCCCATAGAAAATCGTAGAAAAAACTAGAAACATAAGCTCGAATACGTGGTAGATGGTCGTTCATGCGTAAACTTTCAAGGATTTTCAATAATGTTTTCTCGCCTATGACAGATATTCTCTTATTGGGCTCTCTGATGTCTCTGTCTGGATGTTGAAAAATTCTCTGAGCTCTATATCTCATTTTGCCATTGTTGTTTGTTAGTAAGCCAACAATTATGTCAACGGACGACTCAAAAATATGTTTAGCTTCTGAAAGTAAAATAGCTGCTAAATGTTTTATTTTATTGTTAGTATTTTGAGTAAACCATCATTGAACAATAGGTAATACTTCATTGGATGGTTTTATAATATATGGAAAAAGTATTACAATCACATCTTCCTTGCCTGTTTCTATCAGTCCATCAATAATTATGCCTATGTGTGGCGTTAAAAATATTTCATCGAGCAAACCAATGTTTAATATCTTTTCGATATTTGATTGATTATCTGTATCTCGAAATAGATTAGCCCATAGTTGATCTATACTATCGGTTTTATTCATTATTAATTTTGTGTCCTTCAATTGTGCAAATAACGAGAATAAAGATCGAAGTTCGGCATAATTTCGGATGTTTCCAACTTTTGTTTTTGCATTTTCATCTTCTAGATTTAGATTGGTATCTAAACTTGAATGTGAAGATTGAACATGAAATTGTTCAGTAAATAATATTCTTCCATAGTGAGAATTAACAAAATAATAATTCATTTTACTATTGAGATTTATTATAATTCCATTGAATTTGATTTGAAGATCATCATAAATACTTACTAAAGGTTTTAATTGAATGATTAGTTTTAATTTATCTTTGTTTTCCTCCATTGTTTTAAGTGTTTCTATAGCAGTTGTTAAATGCTTTTTTCGAAATTCTCCGGATCCATAAAATGATAATCTTATTAATGCAATTGTTCGATTGTAAACATCCGAAATATTGTTGCATGTTAAAACTAATTCGTAGACTATTTTCTGAATGAATAATGTTTGCTCGATTTCCTTATAATGAACAACAGCAAAGTTTTTTTTCTAAAACTTGAAATTTTAAACTTGGCTCCTGGATTTTTTTTGCTAATAGAAACGATTGATTTAATAATTCAAAACTTTTTTCATCATAAAACTCAGCTAATTGATCCAATGCTCTTGATTTATAATAAGGGTCACACATTAATTGGATTTTTTCGCATAGAAAATCTCTCATATCCGATTGATCAACTAATTCAGGTAATAAATTCGTATTGATCTTAAATATATCTAAGTTTTTTGACATAATTCCAAAATTTAATAATACAACTAATGGAATTAATTCGGAATTTCTAATAGAACATTCTTCTTTACAGAAGATCTCAGAAACAGTATCAATCAGCTACACTGCATTGATATGGATATTCTCTAAACAATCGAAGAATGCTATTGGCATATCGTCGTTATTATTCGATCGAAAATAAATTCATCTAAAGGCCATGAATATACTCGAATTGGCCTATAAATCTGAACTGCATTACTAATTTTTAACAATGATTTCATAATTTGATCAGGTTTACTAATAGAAATCGATTGTTCCAATAGTAGCGGAATTTGACATCTGGTACTATCAGTACCACCAGTCAAGGGAAAGGCAAAATATTCTGCATATAAACTATATTGATCTTCGGCATTATCTATATTAATTCAAGACTGATTATTTGGTAATGCAATTCTTCTATCAAATCGATCGGAGATTTTTCTTGTACAATTAATTCAACGATTTTGTTTGTGAGAAACGACTCTTTGTAGATGTCATTCTTACCAAAAATGGGCGTTTCAGTTCAGCGCTTTTTTGATACTATTGTATCGAGCCATACGATAGGATGGGTCATCTCTGTCCCATATTTCTTGATAGTAAAAGTTAAAGGGTGCCCTCTGACAATCACTAAACCCTACAAAATTGAGCTATTTCATAATATTCTGAAATTGTCGCTTGAGTATTATAATTTTTATATCCTCCATAAACGGCAGTAATTAAACAACACCAAGTATTATTCTTTAAAATATATTCGATCATTTGTGGATTTCTGTTTAATTCAATTTTGAATTTTAATTGAACTAAAACTGATTTATCTTTGATTTCATTCGAATAAAATCGTAAAACTGAATCGATCGGTCAATTCCAAACCAGAGAATCATTGTGTAAATTCTTTAGAAATGTTTCATGAAATTTTTCATTATACCACTTAAGTCGATAAATAATATTTGCACATGCAGCAACACTTTCCTCATGATTTATCGTTTTCATAAACCATTCTGTCATTATAGTCTCGTGTTTTGTTTTCAGTTTCATGATATACGATACGAACAATACTTGGGCTAAATCTTGGAGATCACGTTTCAAACTCCATAATACTAAATCTATCAGGTCAACCATCAGTCGAAAATATCATGCGACGCAACCGTCTTAGGTGGTTCGGACATGTTAATCGTATGGAAAAGGAGATAGGAAAACCGTCTTTGACAAAAAAAGTTATGTTTTCCTATCTCTCGGACCATCAACGACTGAAGCATGTAGGAATCAGAAAAAGATGGGAATCAAAAATAATGGAAGATTTGGAATGTTTTGGAATCAAGAGTTGGAGACGAAATACGCAGGACAAAGGTAAATGGCGAGAATTAATCAATAAATATGTACAAAATTATCCACCTCCACACAATATCAACAACACAATACATTCATACAAAGAGCGAGCAAACAAGAAATGAATCGATGAAGCAAAAGGATTGAAACAAAATTAGGTAGCAGAAATTTTAGGAAAAAACTCAAACAACAAGTATACATGTCCACAGTGCAATCGACAATTTCATCCACAAGGAATAACAAACCATATCAGAGCTTGTGCCAAGCTATGGTGTGTAAAAAACAAAATGGCGTTGTTTTAATCTAATTGGACACAACCTGCAACTATCGTATATGTGAAGAGATGATGGATATTGATTAAAACCGCATGGAAGTTAACATCCTGATCAGGGCTGCCATATTTTATTTTTAAAATGGGGTTTCTGAAAGTTTGAATGGGGTACATATGGGGTACATTTCTTTTCAGAATGGGGTACATCAATGGGGTACATCATTTTTCTTCTGAAACAAACGATTTACTCAAGAAAATTATTGATATAAAAATTCTTTTATAGAAAACAACATAGTATTTCACTATTTCTACAATAAGATCAAGTTTATTGTTCATTTTATAAAAACAATGTTTATATTTAAATTTAAATGAAAGTTCAAGACCAGAAAAAAGTTAATTAATGAAAAATACAAAATTTTACATTTATAGATATNCAGGGCTGCCAAATTCAAATTTACAAAACCAGTAGTTCATGAGAATAAAACCAGGAGTTTACCAGGAGTTCACGAGAAAAGAACCAAAAGTGAACCAAGAGCTCCTGTTTTGAAACTAGAAAAGTAATTTGAAAAATTTTTATTAAAATTAAGCAACCTGTGGCTGTTTTTCCAAAGAAAATTGATATTCCTTTTTAGAAAATAGATTAAAATTTTCTCTTGACAGCTGTATTATGGCACATTTACCGATATAATATTATTTATTAGAAAAAATTAATTTAACTATATGTTCCACCTTCTTATTTTTTTCGAAATTAATCATAAGCTGTACAAAATAAAGTACTATTTACATTAGACTTGAAATTATCTTTTGATGCATTAGATTCAGGTTGTGGTGCAATATTTTCTTTTAATGAGGTTGTTATTTCAATAATTTCATCTTCTTCGAGTGAACACATTTTCACAAATATAAATGCACCAAATGTTTTTTCTCTTTATCTAAAAGTATAAGTTCTTATAGTAGGATTCATTTGCAATAATTAAATTATATAATTCTTTAGTTTTATTATATAATTAACAATAAGAAAAGTATCTTTCATTATTGGTTGTTGTATTTATCGAATAGGATGATTTCTCTGTTCTCTTCTTTCCTTTCTTTCTTTCGTTTATCACATTTTATCAATGCATAATATATCGAAAATTGGTAATTAGAAAAAATTCAAAAACCAGGAGAAACCAGGAGAAAACCTCAAAAACCAGCTCCTGG
>OENM01000975.1:3094-16343 GCA_900239745.1 Rotaria magnacalcarata
TGCTAAGCGCCATACCCACGCAAAAACGCAACAATGGTGTGCAGAAAATTTTCCTTCATTTACAGACAGAGACCGATGACCTGCCCACACCCCGGATTTGAATCCGCTAGACTACTCAATATGGGACGAGTTTGCGTCTCACATTAACTGGAAGAAAATCACATCGAAAAAGACACTACTTGATGAACTAAAGCGGGCGGTTCATAGAATACGGTCAGAGGTTGTTTTTGAAAGCTGGTCAAGTTGGACCGTTCGTTTGTCCCGATTATCTACAAACAACGGAGAATATATTAGTTAATAAAAAAGTACCATTTTGTAAATTTTTTTTTCTTTCGATGAAAAAAGTTTAAGTTAATATTATGCTCCATTCAAGAGATATCTTATCCGCAATGAGACCGCCGTTCATTATGGCGGATCAGATATTAGAGTGACTATTTGAATAGTGTATTGATCATTTTTTTTCGCTGATTGTAAAAAACACGTTTCTTGAATCCTATATTACTTTCTTTGTCACTACAAGTTCCATCAAATATTGAATTGATTCGGAGAAGAAAGCTATTGTTATGAAAGAGCTTTTAGTAGAGATTGGAATCGAAAACATCATTTCACAGGATTTTCGGAATTGACTGGTGACTATGCAGAGCATTCCGCATTGAAGCATACTAAAAAAGAAACTCTTGCATGATCCAACAAGTTACGCTTTGAATGACATTCTAGTGTCTTTAAAATGAGTTGCTGAAACTTTGTAAAACATATTAGTATAATGAGCCATGTTGGTAATGATATTCATTATAACGGCCAATACAATACGCAGCACCGTATGCATATCAAGATAGAATGAGATTCGATTGAATTTGGTTTGTGCTTGATACAGTGAAAATCATTCATAGGTTATCGCTGTGCAAAGGTACTGAACAAAAAGTTTCACTCTCTGATAATACTTCGTAAATTTTTCTAATTCATCTAATGAGAGCTAGTGCATAACGATAATTTGCTAATAGGCTGATAACTATAGCTTACATGGTCATAGGAATATTATATTCGGAGAATAACTCGAATGCGTTTCTTCCTTCACAACAGAACTATCATGATGATCATGCATGTAACTTATCATCGATTTTACCAATTTTCCATCTACGTGGGCTTACTACCGTGTACATGCAAGAATGAGGTAGCATATGTCTATTTTCCAGGAACTATGTCATTTTATTGCAAATCTATTAGCTCGTTTTCGAAAAAGTGATCGTGGGCGCTTTTCATGATGATAATCTGTAGATATTAGGTTGGAAATTTCATTTTGATATATAAGCAGTCTTTTCTACCATTATAATTTCAATAGATTATCTACATTCAATTGAATATATATTTCAACGATCTGACAATAATAGAATCATCTTTTCTATATTGAAAATGAATTCAAAACAACTATTGCTTGTGCTTTTGTTCGTATCCTTCATAGTATTTATGGCTAAAGCTGAAAATTCAAACAATCAAGATGCAAACAACGGTAAGTAGAAAGATCTTAATCAATGGTATGAGACATACCGATTCTAAGTCTTCTTTATGTTATTACAGATGAACCTGTACTAGATGGCATTCGTGACTTTATTTGTGATCCACAAAGTTTCAAGGATAGAATGAGATGCGAGATGTACTGTGAAAGAAAAGGATACAGATATGGTTACTGTAGAAAATATCATGGCGAGTGGCGTTGCAGATGCCAATGACGATCAATCTGTGATATTCTTCCAATTCAATTAACAAGTTTTAAAAAAATATGGTCAACGTTTTGCTTCGTTAAAAGAATAAATACAATGTTTTATTGAAATAAGCATCTATATATTCGATTTAGCTGTGTGAATATGAGGGCTATTGAGGAAAAAAACATTTTTGAGTGAAAAACCGAAACTTGATATATATATATATATAGTAGTGAATGTACATTTCAGTGAAAAGCTAAATGATGCAAGGCAATTTCAACGAAGTATCCCCTTGAGTATATTCAATTGTTGATGTTTAGTAATGATTCATTGTCACTATTATTGTATGTCACTCATGGTTTTCATTTGACCCACTATTTTGGAGTAACTAACCCGACATTTTCCGTTCTTTTCGAAATCTATTTGTTCGCAGTTGCTATTGGCGCGTTCGTGCGTGCTTCATATATGATTATTTTCATTGAGCAATCAAAAATAATGGAATTCACAATGCAATCGTTTACCAGCGTGAATCGATACTGATGTGAACGGATTTGTTTGTATATGAACTCAAAAGGGCACCGATCAAAGTAATACCTGGTATTGCTTCTGAAATACTTACCTAAAACACTCACATCCGAATAGCTTGATTCCTCGATGGATTTGTGGAGCTACTCTCTAGGTGCTTTTCAATTGTCGCATTCATTCATCTATTTTATAGTTTTGGTGAGGCAGAGATGGCCGAAAAATATTGTATCTCTTTGACCGCACGGTTGAGTAAGACAGACTCACTGCTCTCTAAACAAAAGGTGTCGTACTGAACCATTTATGGTTCGCGCTCAGGTCTAGAACTTTTTAAGGTTCTAGATTTGGGTACCATTTTCAGAACCTTATTTAAGGTTCTAGTCAAAAAGCTCGAACCTTTTAAGGTTCCGCATTTCTGTCTAAAATCATTTTAAGTTCAAAACGTTTTGGCCGGAACTTTAACAAGGTTCTGAAAATGGTACCGAGAAAAGGTTCAGTATGACACTTTTTTTTTATAGAGTGCTGGTTCTTCTAGCATAATAAATAATAGCACCAATGAAATTCAACATAATTTTAACACAAACTGAATACAGCACAGCAAGCATATTTGTCAATTTACAGAGTTTCAGTAGAAAATAGATAATAAAATCCCAGGACAAAACTCGGCAATCGGATGTCTTTCATTTCGATAAATTCGATGAACTCTGATGATTGCATCCGACATGATTCCGATTGTCGGAATCCAATCGGATATAAGTTAATACTCGTAACTTCGGCCTTATGTCGATTACCGAATCCGACGAAACTCAATTGCAGGACCCTATAGTATTCTGTTATCGGAATCCAGTCGGTTCCCTCCGTTTCCGGCATCTGAGAACTCGGATATTCTTTTTTTAAGGAGCAGTTAAAAATGTCTTAACTTTTGTAAATATTGTATGTAATTGTAATTATTTTCGGGTGCTACAAAGCAAAACTCTCTGGCTTCAATTCAGTCTTTAGAGACGTTAGTTGTACAAAAGAGTAAATTGAGCTAAATTTCGATAGTCCATGCTCCACTAGTCAATTTTATACGAAACTGCTACGTCCTAAATTCGCTAACTCTCATTGAAGAACGAAAACAACAAAATTAAAGGACAGATACTGCCGACGATAATAGCTTTAAATGGCAATAGCATTTCATAAAATACTATTGTTCTGTTTTCTTTTTATCCACGACGAGAGGCAGTATTTTCTGATCAATTGAAACGCATTAGGAGTGCCATGTATTCTTTTATTAACATTGACTTCTTTCAAGACAAAGTGCTTGCACTGAAAAAGAAAGGTTAAGCGGTATTTTGCTATACTTTAAAATGTTTGTTCGCAAAAACGAAACGATAAAAGAGTTTAGTATCATGCAGACTTTCATGTGAAACCTTTTCGGGCGTCGAAAAGTGAAAAGATTTCGTAAAATACTCTTCCAATTTCATTTCAAAACGTGAACATTAAAGTAGAAACACTTGCCCGAACTTCATTTCTTATATCATTAAATATTTCACTGCTAATCATATTCCACATTGAGCAAAATATTTCCAATAAACAGTAGTCATAACGAATCGAAATGATTGAAGTACTTACGATTATCAAAAACAACGTATTGCGCTGTAAGTTCTAGTCGCAATAAACCCCAGGTCGAGCAATCCAACAGTGGGAACCAATCGGAACCCATCCGATCCGACTCGCATCCAGTAGGATCTTATCGGATTTTGTTGGTGTTAGCTTCTGATGGACATACAGTGAAAGAATGGAAAGAGAGGAAAAAAGCTGACCTTCGTGGGGATCGAACCCACACCTCCTGCTATCCGGGCAGTTGTCCTAAGCCAATTAGGCTAGAAGGCACAATAGAATGCTAAGTGAGCGTCCCAGTGATTTATCATGGACGCTAACACTATAACTCAGTAAGTTGATTCAGAAGTTGGAATATCTAGTAAAATTGTACAACTTGATTCTCTTGTAGCCCTCTTTGTCTTATTATAGCATTGATGTACCTTTTTGCCAAACCTGAAAAATAGTTTCATTCTTAAACTTTTTTTAGCATTTTTTTTCTATCGTTTGGATCAGCACAACTCCCCAGGAGAATGAATCCTAGCCTAGGATCCGATGAGTTCCGATCGGTTCCTATTGGAATCCGACGGGGCTCTTCGGAAGGCGCAAGGAAACTATCGGATTATTGTCGGATTCCTGGTTCCGGAATCGATATCGGATCCTAGTATCGGAAACTGATAAAATCCGACATCAACCGGCAATCGGAGGCGGAATGCTTCGGACGATTTCATTGGTTCCGACAATCTGATATGATTGGAAATACGACTGTCGGATCCGACATTGATTCCTCAACCAGGAATCCAACGGGATTTCGTCGGATGGTAGGACCCCATAGAATTCGATGGGATTCGGTATCGGATTGATTCACCTGGGTCAATCAATTTATTGTAAATTTAACTCATTTTAAACTCAGCAAGAACGCGGACAAAATGTGACTCACTTTAATTGGTATGAAAAGTTCAGAAAATATACCTGGATTAGATCTTAAAATTGCAGGATTCGAACTCCACTCAACAAAAATTTACATTGTAGGTGTTGTTTGGGAAAGCCTAAAAGAAAGTTCTTGATTAGTTAATAGAACATATCTTTTATTAAAATATCACTAATAATGTTGTTTTAACATATATTTGTTAGATCAAAAAGTCATCGCCAATTCAATGAACAAAATACCATAGACTAAATAATCAAAAACAATAATCGTAATTACTCAGAAAATCATTAGCACTGACCTATATGCACAGGGAATTCATTTGGGTAACAAAAGCTGTATCAATCGATGAAAAATAGCTAATATGAAGAGCTTTAAAAAGGGCAAACAAAAATTAGAGATCAACAATAGATTAAACAACAAAATACATCCTACTGTATTATTTCAAGTAAGCGTTATTAGTAAAATTTATATTTATTGTAATCTTCTAATGATCTACTGCATCTAAATACTTGGATTATATCATGAAATCTGAGTTGGGTCACCTGTATGAGTATAAATAATGCTACATAGAATCTACAACAAGATAACTTGCGAAAAGAAAGAAAGAAAGAAAGAAAGAAGAACTCATCCTATTCATAGCGTATGCATATGATGGGGAATTTGATTTTGCGACAAAACCATTAACTCAAACGCAAACGCAATTTGTAGCAACATCAAGAAGGAGAAACACTAGCATCTCTTGCGGTATTCGCGGTACTTGCGGTACTCGAGAATTGTGAGCCTCACGATGTTGAAAGTGTTGATGAATCTTTAAATTGAAAGATTTGTTAATATGCAAAACAGCAGGATGTTCAAGTCTTGAAGAAAATTATCGGGTGCATAGTTATGTCAACTGTCATAGAGTTTTTGTCGTCTTTGCAGATTAGGATAAAATGCAGCAGGTGGATAATTATTCATAATATTAGCTACATGGTCGACTTTGACTTATTTTCATGAACCTGTTGGTATTGTTTCGCGGACTAAGAACAGATTTTTCCGTATTTGTGTTTTCAGAAGCTGGAATAACATTTCTATTACAAATTGATATGTAAAAAGAAGGAAAGTGTTTCTGGATAGCAGGAGCAGTGGATATAGTTGGTATGGTATAAAGAATGCATTGTAAATAAAAGTAATGATGTTTCTTATTTATATGAGGAAGCAATTGTTTGAGCCTATTGTGAGAGGTGTGACTATTTGGGAATTATTTGAGTTAAGTTAATCTAAATTTCGATTTCTCATCGGGCGGGCATGTAGATAACTTTTATATTATTATTTTCACAGTTGCGTTGATTGTTCAAGTGATTAAATATATATTTAGCAACATTTTAAAGAGTGTAATGAAGTAGTGTAGATGTAATAGAAGTTTGTTGGAAGACACTGCTGATCTACTCTCAAATGAGTTTTGTAGTTTTAATTCTATCAGGGAATTACTTCCATACATTATTGATGATTGGAAGGAGTCATTGGAGGCGATATCGATAATTCATTGCTCGTCGAATATTTATCGATCAATCACAGTGTTAATGAAATTTGATTTTTTTTTATAAATAAGTGAAAGATCACATATATCGATGTGTGGATTTTAGTTTTCTATGCTGATAGAAATTGAATAGAGGACTCCACAATAGTACACATAGGCATTTATACAGGTAAATGATTATTGTTACACTGTAATTTTTTTTTGAAATTCTACTTTTTGGAAAGTCGATCTCAAATAAGCTGAGGCATTTTAAAAGTTTTATGATTTATTCATTGAATTTTGAATAATTCGAAAATGCGTGATTTTCCGATTTATAGAAATTCAATTTGATTTTCGAAAAAATCATTTTCCAAAAAACGGAAAGTGTGTGTGTGAGTGTGTGAAGGTTTGTGTGTAGATGTGTGCCAGTATAGCACAAACAGCTATCAACACCCACATCCACACCCCAGATACAATAATATGACACAAAAAGAAAAAGATAATTTATGCGATGGTATAAATTTTCAAAATACATGAGAAAAATTACAAGTTATGGATGAACGTAATCAATCTCTATTATAAAAACGTCATCGTACAAATGGAAGTGAATATCAATGTGATGATAATATTAACCTTGTCGATAATGACAATGAAAATTCTTATCAACAACAAAAAAGCTCAAAATACAAACGAAGAAATAAATACTCGAGAAATGATCAATCATTAACAACCAACAGTCGAACATACACAAATTCTAATTCCAATATAACCGACAACAAGAATTTTCAACAACGTAAAAGTCAAACAAATGATATCAACGACTCAAACAATAAACATTATGGCAATCGTGAAAATCGTGAAAATCCTTTTCATATTTCCTATCAAGCACTTACCTATGCAGTAGCAACACATCTGCAACCTATCAAATTAGAATATGTCCCAAAAATGAATGATCAAAAAGAAACAGCTAAATTTATTCAACATTTCTTGAAGTTTATAGAAAATAATTTTTACCAGCAGAACAACTATCATGATAGACCAACAGGATTTGATCAATGATGGGCTGACAAGGAAGGTAATATTCAAGGAACAACAAAAGTAATTGATCTATATGGATTTTTATGTAACCCACATCGTTATCCAAAAGAGATTAACAATATTAAAATCTCACGTCATCCACCTAAGCATTTACCACCTCAAAGATCTGTTATTTTAAAATGGATTAAAAACTTAATTTCATGCAATGAACTCAAAGAAGAATTAGAAATAAAATTTAAATTAATTCATTCTATGGTAGATATTATTGGAACTCTTAATACAAGAAACAGACACGTAAGAATTGATTTTCAAGATGAAACCGAATACAATACAATTTTAAATAGTGGAAAAGTATCAATTTATGGTCAATTAACTGATTGCGACCAGTACCTTCCTGCTCCAAAATTATTAATTTGTTCTAAATGCAACACTCCTAGACATACAAGAAAAGCTTGTGTAATTCTAAAGTTGATCTATACAGAAGGTGTGGTAAAGATCGTAATGATAAAGAAGATCACAGCTTATGTGAAATAAAATGCCATCACTGCGATGGACCACATACATCAACTGATTATTCATGCTCATTTATTCAACAATATCGTCGTGAACTTGTACTTGAATTAAGAAATCGTTCTGATCTACTTCCAGCTGAAGTACAATTATTCATACCAACTGAATGTCGTGAAAGTGGTAAAGGAACAAAGACTTTAGAAAATAGATAAGCTCAATATCAACAGTTTAAGAAAAATCAAAATCAACATTATCATCCATTCAATCGTCTTAGTTCTGATTATAAAAATCAATGGGCTTCATTACCACACTCATCGTCAGATTCACATACACCAATTTCAAATAACAATTTAAACGGCACAATCAAATCATTAAAGGATGAACTAAATTTATTAAAAGAAAACTATGCTTCTGAACAAACGAAAATAGAAGAAAAATACAAAAAACATTTGATTTCAATGAATCAATGCTGGCTAATTATGCAACAACAAATTCAAACGCAAACAGAAATGTTCACTTCAATGGATAGTATTATTAATTCTATAGTCTTTTCTACATGCACAAGGGTAATGGAAACTTTATCTCAATTGTCAACAAATAAAAAAATGATAAAAATCAAAATGAATTTGAACCTCTTCTTCTTCTGCTACAAAAACAGCTCCTTCTTATTAATGATAAAAAAATCAACTTACATCTCTCATCAAATTAAATCAAATCGATTAGCTGAAAAACAACGTGAAGTACTTGATTTAGCATTGAATTCAATCATAAATCAACCAAATGGACTGTGAAAACTTTAAACGCACAACCCCAACGGTAAATATGAATGTAATTGAAAATTTTGATGGTACTGTAAACGAACAATCTATTCTTTTTTCTATCTTATCTGAGTGGAACTCGCGCTTATCTTTATCCCAGCTATGTAAAACTTGGAAAAAAGAACGGCCAAGTAATGTAGATGATGACAATTTTTTTCTTCTCTTTAATTGTGAAGGTCTAAGCACACATGGTGCCCATCTAGATAATCTTATTTCTTCTCATATTCCTAAAATTACCATTTTAGCAGGTGTAGGTAAATAAATTAGTAATTTGCGCTCTATTCCGGGATACTATTGGGGATTTCCGTTTGATGATAATAGCTTTGGAGGTGTTGCATTTTTAATTCATCATTCAATAAAAAGTAAAGTAATTGAAAAGGCAGAGAACCTTTTAATTCTTGAAATTCAAACCACAAATGATATAGCTGTAGTAGGAGGAGTGTACGCCCCCGCCCCCCTAGAAAACGACCCCCTTTTCAACTTTTCGAGAAACATATGGACAAAAATTTTATAATTTTTGGAGATTTTAATGTTAAACATATTCAATGGAATTGTACTAAGAATAATACCAGTGGAAGTGGAAATCAAGTAAAAGATTGACTAGATATAAATGAATACTATCCGATTAACACATTAATTCCCACTTCCAAAAGATCCGACTCAATTATAGATTTTGCTATTACAAATGATAGATCAGGATGAAAAGCTGAAGTGCTCAATGAAGGAACCTCAGACCATTTCCCGATTCTCTTTTCATCTCCACTAAGTCTAGGAGAAAGCTCATACTTTTGTAAAACAAACTGGAAAATTTTTTCTTTCTTTTTAAAATCTGTTTTTGAATATTGGAATAATATAGTCCATAATTTTGATCATGAAGCATTCTTTATTATATTTTCAGGCTTTCTCTCATCATAACCAACATTTCATGATCATTAACATATAGCTTTAATCAGCTGGTTAATGATCTTTTATTATTACTTCTTTCGTATAGTTTTCTAGATTAAGTTTTGGTCTTCCATCTTAGGTAATTATCAAATCAGTGCTTATTTGTCACAAATAACTATTATATACTAGCAATAATATCATAAAGACATTTTTTTTCAACATCTTATTTCCGACTGCGTCGACGAGTTAATTGAATGCTCCAACCTACAGTGAAATATAATTATTTTAATCGTAGGCACTTTCTTCACTTTTGTTTTAAATTAAAACAAAAAAAGATGCCACTAGAGATCGAATGTTTAAGATGACGGCCAAGTAATATGACATGCAATGCTGAATTTCGTACAACTAAGATAATTGAATGCGATTCTCATGTGAGAGAGTGTTTATACCACTGACTTTAAAAATATTGTGCTTAATATCTGATCCTTCAGAAGATGGGAATAATAAGACGACAATATTATTAATAATACAATGTTTTCTAATGACCGAAAAATGCTTTAAGATTAAAGATAAATTCTTAAATGCTGCCGGCGAGCATAGGATGAAAATTTTGATTTTGCGAGAAATTCATCTTCTCTAATAAAAAACTAATTTGTAGCAAAATTCACACGAGGAAATATTAGGAGTATTTGCGGTGCTTGCCGTCCATGCGATGTTCGCCGTTACCACAAACGCTGCGAACATCGCAATACTGCAATACCGCAATACCGTGAATGCCGCACTGCCACTAATACTATCAATCAGAGCTCCGCGTGGGATGGGACAATCCCATCCCATCCCATCCCATCCCATCCCATCCCATCCCATCCCATCCCATCCCATCCNCCCATCCCACGTCCCATGGGACGAAGAAATATTATATGAATCTATTCTTTTTAGTAAAAACAGTATAGTCCTTTCAATATAGATGTCGTACCCAACTGTGTGAGAAAAATAGTTAAAAATACAAATTATACGTGATCAAGTAGTGCAGCCATTTCGATTCAATGTACAACAAAAAAATAATGAACCTGCGCATAGAGAAAAAATGCAATTTCATCCATTGTAACAGTTACAATTGATTTAGTTATTGTGGCTTATAGCTGGTGAAATGTCTTAGAATAGTTCGTTCCATAGAAAATATGAAACTTGTACAACGATTTGACACTGAAACTTTATACTTTTATTTATTTATTTCCAGCTGCTTTTGTATTCAATGAAATATTTTCCTTTCTCATTTACTACTTCTTTTCTCTACTTTTTAAAATACTGTATTTATAACCAGGATGATGTCATTATTGTAATATGCAAAAAGAACAGAAATTCAAACTCTCAGCTTCATTTTAATAAAATCATGAAATGTGACATCTTAAAAAAGATTTGACATTTCAGACGTCCCATGGGATGGGATGGGATGGGACGGGACGGGACGGAAAATGTTTCGTCCCATCCCATCCCACGCGGAGCTCTGCTATCAATATCTATGAGCCTGTTGTATTGTTATATCATTAATATTGTTGCATTACTAATATCGCTGATTTCTCTCGTAGGTGTTGAATTGTTCGACAAATATACGTCCTTATCTGACTTTGCCACAAAATCAAATTCCCGATAAACTCAGTGTATGTCATCAACCTTAATTCTTATCAATTAGAAGGATGTTCTTTGACAAACTAGATAGGAAGTAGAGAATTAAAAAGAGTCTATGTTCATGCATATGGAATCATAAGGGTTGAATGTTCGGATATAGAACTAGTCAAAAGAAAATGAAATCATTACTTATCTGCTCGCTAGCTGCCGTAAATACGAATATCATTGGTGTTGACTGAAGCAGATTGTGTTTGTAACTAGGACTATAACAGTTCGCAGTTCAGTTCAGTTCAAACGAACTGTTCGAACAGTTCTTTTGAACTGAACTATTTCCGAACTGTTATAGTCCTATTTGTAACTGGTTGTATGGTTGCGATTTTCCGCCTAAATTAAAAAAGAAACACTTCAGAAAAGTACACAAATGATGCATCAGTAGAACGTTTTTTTCCAAATTTATCATGAATATAATAAAAATAGAAGTAATACTTATTTAGTTGTTTGAGCGCATCGCATCCTTGAGCCAAAAATTGATGCCGAAGCAGTAGTCGATATTATTCCATCATTAAATCGTTTCAGTGCATCTAAACACCGGAAAAGAAATAAAAGTAAATAATGAAATTTAATGTAGAAAATTAGTCAAAAATTCCTTCGCATAGAGGAAGCAAATCGCAATAATAGATAATACTTATTTTTACATAGTTTTATCGAACAAAACCATTTAGTTGTAGTTCAAATTGACAAATATGAGGTCTTCTCTGTATTTTGCGCAAACAAACACCTCCACCACACAAGTAGATAAATCCTACAAGAAGAGAACAATATCTACTTAAAGAGAATTACTGTTTGAGGACATTTTTTTGATACTTAAAAGCAGAACAAATCTAAATGCAATACTCATCTCGTGGAAATCACACTAAAAACACCATCAAAGAATAATCGTGTAGTATGATCATCTGAATAATTCTAAATACAACATAAAATAAAGACAAGAAAAACACTAGCGCAATGTTTCCGTACATAAAATCAGAGTTTATGAGAAACAAAATCGTACTCTACTCTTGATCTATCCCCAGATGATAAATCAGTGAGATATCGATCAAAATATGAGACAATTTACATAATAGTGAAGAATCATGACTTTTATTCGAAAATAGAAAATGGTAGTTCTATAAAAAAAACAAATAACCATATACGAGAAATCATTTCACTAAATTTTTCAACAACTAACCAGAGAATTATGATTGCAGACATAATTACTTCTGAAGTAATAGATCCAGGAATTATAACAGCGCAATGAGTAGAGGTAAATACGATAATTATGTTCATCAGCTATCAAAACATTACTTCTACAACTAGAAAAAAAGAAGGGAATAAACTAAATATATAGGGAAACTAGTAGGATAAAAAATATTTATAAACAGTAGAATAGATGAAATAAAAATGATGCTTATCTATTGGAATATTGCGATCAATTGATTGTCATGTATGACTTGTGTTGCAATTACTTCGGAGAACGTTGTACATATAACTAAGCTAAATAAAAATTTAAATTAAATAAACACAATTTAACATAGCGGTGAGTCAATAAGATTGAAAAGAATAATAGAGAGTGAATCAGATAACATAAAAAAGCATGCTTAATCTTTTGATTCGTTCTCAAGAAACAAAAGTGAGCTGAAATTTTCATTGAGAAAGAATGTGTTTTATATAATCATGAAACATCATGATCGTCGTTCTAGAACAGAAAATAGCAGATGAAGAAAAAAAGAATGATCGTGCTTGACATATGAATTAAATCAATGTTCGCATTGAATAACAAGTGTGCTGAAATCAATCACATATCTCTATTTCAACGCAACAATGAATTCGTAATGATGGAATCGGTTAATTGAAATATGATAATTGTGTTGCATGTTGTTTGGACAGCTAGAAAAAAAAAGAAAATAAGAGATAAGAAAAAAATGTAATGCATTACCAGAACACAGAAGATTAGTATTGAGTAACTCATGGTTATACTTATTGTTATGGGACGGTACCTATCGTCTCAATAACCTCTATGCTATTTTACTTTGTCTTTTTCTATTTGATTCGTCTTTGAAGTACAGGGTGTTACATAACCATTACGCCCCCTCCCCCC
>OENM01000975.1:16350-45595 GCA_900239745.1 Rotaria magnacalcarata
CCCCCCTTTCAACCTAATGGACAAATAATAATACAAAGTATTTTATACCAAATTAAAGTCCGTTAAAAACTGCATCTAGTAGTATAATTAGAATAAATATTGTCTATGAAATTAGTCATATGCCATGTGCTGGATATCAGAATATCATAAATTACAAAATCGCTTTATGAAAAAGCTGTTAGACCTCTTTTCTAACAGATACATTACTTTTTTTATGGATTATAGCTCACATCGGTTAGAAGCGGCATCAAGTGTGTATTCTATTAGAGTAGTGTCATTTACTTTGTGTCATTCTTGTTTGCTATTGTTCTGTTTGACTGCTACGAAAGCACGTGCAGAAACTGGCTGGCATGCTTATCATTAATCGAAAAGAAATCACCACTCATGACTAAAAACGGAGAGAAAAGACGAAAAAGGTCATGCGTACATATATGCACGAACAGATAAGAGAGGAATGAAGAGAAAAGAAAAAGAATAATCCTCAATATTGTTTCAAGTTTTGCCATTTCTTTTCTTCATTGTGTGTTCGTTGTTTGTACAAGTGATTGGTACAAAATATGCACCAATTTTTGATATTTTCTTATAAACACTTGATGAACATTTCATATTCTAATAAATTAGAAACTCCATGATCCACAATGAAGCTGGTAAGATATGCAACTGCTTTTTCATAAATTTGCGATTTTGTAATTTATGATATTCTGATATCCAGTACATGGCATATGACTAATTTAATTTCATAGACAATATTTATTCTAATTATGCTACTAGATGCAGTTTTTAACGGGCTTTAATTTGGTATAAAATACTTTGTATTATTATTTGTCCATTAGGTTGAAAAGTGGGTGGGGGCGGTCGTATTGGTTATGTAACACCCTGTATATATAAATACTGATCGATAATCTAGTATATACAGAAGAGAACAGAGAGAAGAGAAGTGTGAAGTTATCGAGTCGTCTCCGTAACAAGCGGAGCGACTATGTCGTTCATTTATTATCGTTATCGTTATCGTCGATATACCGTTTCGTTTTTGTTACGTTCGTTCTAAATTAAATAAACGAATATTTATAACAAAATTCTAACACTTATTCATTGATTTACTTCAAAAAATAGGAATAACTTGAGATGTTGCTTAAAATCAACATGTTTTAGCTATATCATTGTGAAGAGTCTTGATTTTTGTGCACTAAAATAGATAAAAAAAGCTGGATAGAAAAGTAAATAATTGTATATAAGAGATATGTTGATGGAAACATGAACATGTGACTGTGCTGCTCTTTCTTAAAGTAGATGCATAACTAGAAAAGAAAAAAAATAAGCAAATCAAATATTTCAAATGTTGAGCACTAGTAGAAAACAGGATATTGATGGAGAATACGTGATATAAAGTTTAAAATTATGCTTATCTGATGATTCGTTTTTTTAAAGCGAAAATCATTTGAAGCTATAAGCAATAAATAAGATTTTTAGTACCATTTTGTGAGCCGCCATGAATACATCTAAATAAACAAAATGACACTTAGATTAGACGAGCGTTGATCGTATATGAGTATTGCGTCGATGGATTTGTTGAAAAGGATATGTCTAAATAAACTTTTCTGATGTGCTTTCATATAGAAAAATATATAAAATTAAAATAATCGCGTCAATTTTATATCAGACTTAATTCGGTGAAGAAAAATTGCCAGTAAGAATTGAATAAATCTAGTTCGTTAGTATTCATCTAAGAACGTAAATGTGAGGCACGCTAATGATGTAAACAGTAAATAGTTTACCTATTTATAACCGTCATAGGACTGTTCTTCTTCCATTTAACTCCCGAGGAACTCTATCTTTCATGATTTAGAAACGCTTGAAGAATTTGAGAGATTCTTATAAGTTCTGCAAAAGAAAGTTGCTTCTGCTCCGGTGTATAAGCTACTGCTTATAGACTTGATTTGTATATTGTACACAAAACTGCATTTGTCGTAGAATAATGAACCTTTGTGTTGGTACCGTATATCAATCTACCTGATTGGTGGCACCGTATAATAATCTATCCTTTTTAATAGTATCGTAAACATTTTGTTTTATGTAAACAGGTAATAATTAAATATCGGTCGTAGAATAATAAACCTTTTCCGAGAGTACCGCACATTAATCTACCGTTAGTAGTATTATCATAAACAGTTCTTATATAAACGGATAATAATCAACCATCGGTCGTAGAATAATGAACGTTTTCTGTTACTCGAACGTATCCTCATATATCCTTGATGCTTTCACAAAAGCACTACTTCGTAAGTCGTACATTAATCAACGCATCGAAGCAAACTGATGAAATTTATTGGGACACCGTTTATTGTCATTCCCCTGAGAGTATTTTAATAAACGCTTTTTTGTCAAAGAGAAAGTTATTCAACTTTTCACTGTGGAGTAGCATACCCTTCACACCAATTGTATAGTAATCTACCCCTCTTTATTGAATAATGAACCGTTACTTAAATTCTGTAGATTATTCTGCATTTATCCATTTAATAATAAACTCTTTAGGTTAAAATAAAGGATAAACAATCCTTTAAAAATTTTTATAACCCCTTCGGTCAAAATCCTTCCTGTTCATGAACCCCTCAAAGGGTTTATGCCATGCGAATAAACCCTTGACGGGATTGTGAACTATAAAAAAATCAAGGGCAAGCGTTGATTATTCAGCGCTTTTTTCACAGTGTAATTCTGTTCAATATTCGTCACGTATCTTTTCCTTCTTGATTTTTATTCATGTTTCTCGAGGCTAATAACATAACACAGAATGTAAATATAGAGATAAATAATCAATAATTAACTTTGTTTTCAATAATATGCTCTTAGCTTTGTGTTGCCATGAAAGTATGGATACTATTTCAGCATGCTTGCTAGTTATTTGAACGTGTTTTTCTCTCCATTTCTGATAGTAAAACCCGCTGATGACACTAATTGAGGACCCATAGATATTTTTATGTAGAAAATAGCTCACTCTCATTTACATAAATTAATCTGAAATTTGCTACGTTATGCACAATCTTGGAGATTGATATCGACGGAAATAAAATTATCACTTAATCAATGCGCAACACAATGTTTTTTGAGAAAAAGAAAATAATCTTTCAACTTCTCATAATAGTCTTATTTCGATGGACAAGCGTCAGTTCTCGTTTCAATCTCTATGATACGGATCGAACAAACATGCATAGTGATTTACAATTTGATTGCTTAGACTATTATTCTTACCGTGAAACTCCTGCCTATCAAGAGTTGCGAGATGTAACGATTGAACACATTCCATACTGTTTTCGTCCAGCAACAAATGAAAAGGAGTTAGTGGTGGAAGGTTCTATCAATCCACAGGCTCAATACGTAAGTTTTCAAGAGCTAAGCGTGGCAAATATCAGTGCACAGCAACTTTTTACTTGGTCGGTTCCAATCAATGTGATTGAGCAATATCAATATTATCTTTATGAGCAGAAATCGTCATTGAACAAGTATTTCTACAATTGTACAGAGCCATGGTTTGGGCTCAAGTGTCAATATTCGTTCGATGTCGATAAAAAAATGTCTTTCAAGCAAATAATTGACACAGTGTTTCTCAATAAAATGGCATACGACGAGGCGTCAGATGTAATATTCCAGACATCGTGTTATGTTCTTTTGAAATGTTATCGTAATGGAGAGCCTTGGTGTCTTGATTGGCGTGAAGTTTGCAATGGAGTTGTTGATTGTTTTGATGACGGTCTCGATGAAGAATCATGTTTCGAGTTGGAAATGAATGAGTGCAGTGAAAACGAATTTCGATGCCGTAATGGCTTGTGCATTGATGCTAGTCTTTGGGAACAAGGGGAAGGCGATGCAGATTGTCTTGATCAGTCTGATCAACATTTTGAAGGCTTCGATAGTAAAAATTGTTTTCAAGATGTAACATTTCGCTGTGAAGAACATACTTGTACAAGTGCTACAATGCTTCCATGTGGAGATGGCCAATGTTATGGCACATTGCAAGTTTGCAACAATGGTCGTCATAAATTATTTACAAACGTGATCACAGCCCAAGGTAATCTAACAGAAAGATGTTGGATTGCTATGGTCTGTCTGACTGAAATTGACAAGTATGTGAATGGAACTTTGTGTGAAACATGGAAAACGAGTAATTCAATTGACGAGTTTCTCAAAGAATGCGATTGTTTCTTCCAGTTCCCTACTATTCCAGTTTATTCTGATCATGTTCGTTTCTTTTACGAAAGTCCTCACTGTCGAACAAATTTGAGCCAGTATTTTTTGCCCAGTTATATCTGCTTTGATCAACACTTATGTGATTTCCCCGAATCTCAATTAATCCGTGGAAATCTCACTTGTCTTAACAATAGCAAAGATGTACTTACTGGTTCTGACTCTATGGATGATTGGCCGAATATAATTCACTCTGCCGGATTCTATTTTCGTTCCTGCATGAACTTCCGTGGTATCTTTGACGGAGAAGTAAATTATGGCGATCATCCATTATTATACAACTGCCCAAACTCATCGAAGTTAATATCGAAGCATCGCATCATGGATGGGGAATCAGACTGTTGGGATGCTGTCGACGAGCATTACGGGAATAGTTGTCTACTTAACCATGCTCATCGAGTCAGGTGTAAAGATACAAATAATTGTTGGTCTTTTGCATCGGAATCCACCCCTTGTTCAAAGGAGCCCATGCCATATCAAGAAGAAATTCCATTTGATAGTTTCTGTGATGGCATAGAAGCCCACTATATCACAGATAACAATGGATATGACACTAGTGAGGAGAGCGTGTGTAGGCCTGAATGGTGTGACAATATTTATGCCCGTTGTGATGGTTATCTAGCATGTTCTGATGGTAGAGATGAAAACAATTGCACTAGAATCAAGTGTCCTTCAGGAACTTACCCTTGTATATCTTCTTTCAACTACACAGTGATTTGCTTGGATGCGCAAGGTTTTAAAGATAACAAAACTGACTGCCTTGGATTAACAGGTGAACAACCAAGATGCGATGGCTCGTATGCGTCGAAATACAGAACCATGAGTTTTAGATGCTCATATTCGGATATTTGCATTGAATACTTTCAGTTATGCGACGGCCACAGTGATTGTCATGACAACACCGATGAAAATTTTTGTTCAAATCTTACCATTAATTGTGAAAAACGATCATCCTATAATTATAGTGCAGCTGATGAGATTATTTGTGGATTGAATGAAGGTGAAAATCGCGAATCTGCATTTTTTACCGTTTACACTTCAAACAATTATCCTCGACTAACAGGCACTGTTGTCAGTCATACTATCCAATCGCCAGTTGACCAACATACTATGGAAAATATCAATGAAATTAAAGTTGAAAAAAGTTCACAATCATGGTATTGCAACCGTGGACTCATTGTTCGTACTTGGAATGAAAACAATAGCAATGGTGAGGTATGCATTTGTCCACCTAGTTACTATGGTAATTTATGTCAATATCAAAATCAACGAATAAGTATGACATTACGATTGACAGCCGACGATAGACTGGCTACGTATGCTATTGTTAGCATGTTGATCGATGATGATGACCCATGTCGTGAAAATCGCCGCGATTTTGGTGATTTTCAAAAAAATCGGCGTAAAGTACTGATTAATCAAATTTTACAGAACAGAATGATTAAAATATACTTTATCGTAACGTTTATAGAAACAGAACGATTAATCGTAGGATCGCCGAAAAATCAGATAGATTAATCGCGATTAATCAGAACTTGTGCTTTATTTAGGTAAATGGTTTTTGATAAATAATTCATATTTTGACATATTTTCACGGCAAATATATATTAGATCTGTCAAATTGTGGTTGTAGAAATATAATTATTATAGAATAACAGAATGTTTAAAACTAATTTAATGGCGGTAGCATAGTGTTCATTTGATTGGACCATCATCACAATGATCAACATTTTCATCGTTCTTTGTATTCATTAGCTGGCTATCAATTAATGATTAATTTGATTTTTCTTACATGTTTATTTTATATTACATCTATTCTTTCTACTGCAAATAATTGAGTTATCTGTGAACTGTCGAGGATCTTTCACGGATTTCAAGATCATGTTTGATGAAAGTAACTTTATCGTGCTTTTCAAGTTTTTTTCTTTCTTATCTCTGGCAATTTTTTTCACAAATTTTCTTGTAGATATCAATGGTCTTACTGGCTGCTCTACAACTCAATTGACACAATCCAAAAGTTCTATTGCTGACTTTCAACAACAATCAACACAATCGACATCATTAACGCCACAAAAAATGAACATTTCCGAAGAAAATGAATTGAGTTAATGATCTCATCCGTGGAGAAAATATTTCAATTTATGATAATCATATTATTCAATATATTGCATTTTTCGTAATTAACTTTTATTGGCGATTTAATGTATTTTCGTCACTTATAGTACATTTACTTATTTTGATTTGACTCATTTCTTTCACTTCGATTTCATGTCAATTGTAAGTCTTGATGACTATTCGTGTGTTGAAACTGTGATTTTTGTTGTTATTTTTCTTTGAAAACGTTCAATTTTTTATCCTTATATGGTGCGTTGAATTTGACTTTCTTAAATANCTCTCTAATCAGTCCAATCCAACGAATGCAATTGTGATTCGAAAACTAACCCTCTTTCAACAAACTGTCACTTTCCAGATCACAGAACCATTTCATATGATGATCACACAAGTCAATTACAAATATTATCTTGCCGTATTGCAACATTCGCCAAAGACATTTATCTCAACGTCGATTAGTCCTGCACAAGAATGCATTCTTAGCGATCTATTATTCAATTCTACAATATTAAAAATGCCTCAATATGCGAGATTCGCTGCTTACTATGAGCTTTGTGGAAAACGTCATGATTTGAGTTGTTTCGTTGATGACAGCTACTTTTGTTTATGCACTAATGATCATCATGCTAATTGTTTGAAATTAATTCGCTATAGCAATTTTCAGTGTTCATCGAAAACCTACTGTGAAAATGAAGCACAATGTTTACAAGATCATCCAGTTTGTCCGTCGACAAGGATTTGTGTATGTCCAAAGTGTTTCTTTGGTAATCGATGTCAATTCTATGCAAAAGGTCTTGGTTCAACATTAGATGAAATCTTAGGTTATGAATTTAAAAATAAGATACCGATATCTAGACAACCTACGACAGTACAAGTCAGTGCTATAGTTACAATGGTAATATTTACAATAGGTATAATTAATTGTATCTTATCGATAATGACATTCTCAAGAAAAAGCACACGAAAAGTCGGCTGTGGATTGTATCTTTTGGCATCATCAATAACATCATTATTAACAATGGTTTTATTTACACTTAAATTTTGGTTTCTTTTTCTCTCCCATCAAGATCTTCTCGGTGAACGTAACCAAAAGTTAATTATCAATGTTAATTGCATGTTTATTGAAACTCTTCTTAAAATGGTTTCACATTTAGATAACTGGTTTAATGCTTGTGTAGCAATAGAAAGAACATTATCGGTATATCAAAGAGCTAATTTTGACAGAAGTAAAATGAAACGAGTTGCTAAAGGTGTGATTATATCTTTACCTATTATCATGGGATGTCTTTTCATTCCACAACTACTCAATCTTCATGTATTTGAAGATAAAACTGAAGAAAGAAGTTGGTGTGTCGTTACTTATTCACCACGGCTACAAATGTATACTTACACTTTGCTTTTTTTCCACTATTTTGCTCCATTATTCATCAATTTGATGTCGGCTACATTCATTATCATAGCAACTACTCGTCAACGAGCTCTGACTAAAAGTGATCGTAACATTTGGGGGCATTTTAAAATCAAGTTTAAACAATATAAACATCTTGTGATCAGTCCTACTATTATTGNAGTTTTAACGTCACCTTATTTAATCATTTTAATTGTATTAGATTGTAACAAATCATCTAATCGACTTTGGTTCTATCTTGTCGGTTATTTCCTTTCCTTTATACCAGCTGCCTCTATTTTCATAACTTTTGTTCTGCCATCCACTCTTTACAAACAAGAATTTTGGAATATAATAATATCTGTTCGAAAGCCCTTTTATCGATCAAGATTAAATCGTCAAAAATTCTGACATTCTGAATAGTATGAAATATCGCAATGTACCTGTATATTAATTAAATTGATCCTTGGTAAATAGAAAATACACTTTTTTTTTCAAATAAAAACTCATCATAATTTGTCAATTATGCTTCTGCTTGGGTTTATTGTATGCATTCTTTTTCCATGTCGTGCGTTTGATATTTTCCAATGAAATTATGTTTTTTTAAACTTATTTAGTGAATTGAAAGATTTTCAACAGAGAAGAAACTAGCTTCGTTGATAGAAGAAGAGGTATATGTTTTATTGAAATAGAAATTGTCAGTTCAAAAGATATTGAAAATATTAAATCGCGTTGAAAAGGATGTTTCTGATATGTTAGGTGACGATTCTATTGAAGTTCGTTAATGCATTTGCTTAATGGTATCATGTTTTCCTGCTATTGACGAATACTTTGAAAGCCACCAGTGATCATACTTCTAACAAAAGCGGTATGACGATCCCTGGTCGATTAAAAGTGTGAAACACGATATTGCTATGTCGTTAATTGTCTTAAACCTGATTGTTTTAATGCATTTTGAAGCAAATATCTATATCATGACTTAGTTCATAGTCTAAAACATCAAGCAGTAAGTTGTTCATTTATATTCTAATCAAATAGTCTCTTGAAGCCGTCTAGGCGGACGTTCCGTCACGAGTCCAGTCTAGGCAGTCAATTACTGGATTTTGAGCCACCATAGATTTTGACACACCCAGCTCAAAGCATCACAGATCGTGGCAGACAGAATTTGGAGCGCATCTGTTGGGATCTGTGACAGAAACTTTAGAAGTTAGATATTGGTGAATTAATTAAAACATCTGTCATCGTCTGTAGTATGAACATAAGCGCAGAGTGTAATACTCGACCTTATATACGTCCACACTTCTTTTAGATCGTGTTTCACAAAATATACGAATATGAAATGCATAACCGTCTGTGATCTTTGTTGTCTCTATTTCAATGACTAATTTTTTTGTAGTAAAGACTCGCAGATATAAATTACAAAAAATATATTAATCTTCTTGACTTCGTTTGAGACTTATTTTTGAATACCAAGTCATAATTCAAGCTGAAAATGGCGAGATTTGTCCGTTTCTTGTTGGTTGCACTTGAAGTTCCTGAATTTCTCTTGATTTAACATAGAGAAACAGTATTTTTTTTCTTCCACTATTGGAAAGAGAAATAGTGATAGTCTAAAAAATGGAATCGACAAAGCCTATATCATTCGAATAGAAATGTAACTTTGATCAAATTTCATCCAAAAATAGATATTGATCTGACCGAATTAGGGATGTGCAGTGTCGGTTTACTGACCACCGACTTGCACCGACGGTGTACTCAGTGGTCAGTTTTTCAGTGTTTACACCGATACTGCACATCCCTAGACCGAATTGCTTCATTGATTATCTAGATTTGTCGCTAAATTTTGAAAAGAAGTGCTTGAATTTCTTGTAAATCCACGCTTCATTGATATAATTGTTCTCATTTTGTGTCGATTGAGAAATATTTATCAATTTTACCCTTTTTTCAAGTACTTTTCCTGGTTTATGTAAATATACTTCGGCTATCATAGTTTCTT
This sequence comes from Rotaria magnacalcarata, assembly GCA_900239745.1. Lineage (NCBI taxonomy): Eukaryota > Metazoa > Rotifera > Eurotatoria > Philodinida > Philodinidae > Rotaria > Rotaria magnacalcarata. Next base: position 26,085 of record OENM01000975.1, read on the forward strand.
TAGCTCGTTTGCTATTTCGTTGGATTTACATGTTGCTTAATTTAGTTTTGCTCTTTACTGTTTTTTGAAATTTCTTCGCTGATTTGAAATGATTGTAAGTTTATTCATATATTCCAGACGGATATTATCTAAACACTCGCTTATTCAATCCAACTGGCATTTGACTCAAACCTAATATCAATCGATAGATTATGTCTGTAATAGTGTGTAACAACTGTAATTAATAGCTTTAATATTGATGCAGCAACTCGATAAACGTCGGGTAAAATACGCACACATGACACGACGATGATAGCGAAACAAATCTATGTTAAAAGGTTCACCCAGTGCTAAATAGGGAAAAGAAGGAATTTTTATTCGTATTGTTGTATTAAGATAAATGTCTATCTTGTAGATAACGAAGATTATAATAATTAACACAATATTACAGAAGGGATTTCATGTATATAACATTTATGTAATTTATCATGAACGAGAAAGAATGGTTTATTATAAATGAACGAAGTATAATTTCGATTACTTTTTACTGATAAAATGATTCATCTTATTGCACCTTCGACCACTGATATATATATATATATATATATATNTAAAAATGCCAGGTGCCACAGTATTGGTTATGGCAAAATGACAACAATGAAAATAAAATAATATTGAATATTGGATGAAGATCCAATTGTTTATTCAATGAACAGAAATAGTTGAGAATAAGAAGAACTCCACAAGCAATTAGCTGACACGAGTTCGAACGATTGCAAGGGACAATCGAGTAGATTGATTGTAAAGAACAATCAGGTTGAAAAGAAAAAGGTAATATGTAATCGATCAAAAAGATGATTCTTTTTGATAGAGAAGAAAAAGAATAATTAGTATATCTCAGTGAAGAGAGATATATATGTATCAAGAAACTTGATGAGAAGAAAAAAGAATGATTAAATTAATAAAACTCATTTTTCTGAGTCTAAGCGCGAAAAACAGAAAAAGATGCCAATAGTGAAAAATACAAGCGCGACAATAAGTAACAAGAGAGAACAACACAGGAGAAATAAACATACATAATATAACAAACATCAAGATAAGATCAGTGACGTTGCTGCCGTCACACCCCCTCCTCAGAATCGACTTGCCACTTGAAACGATTCGTTTGGGCTGAAACTTTCAGGAATGAATGGTTCTAGTGAGAAACGCTTGTGGTAAAAATTTCAGTCCTACCCAGGTTGAACTCACCCCATCGAATCCGATGGGAATGCGTCGGAAGTCGTCGGAATCCTTGGTATTGAATTCCGACAGGAAGTTGTCGGAAAGCGTCGGATTTTTAGGGTTCCGACAGGATCCGGGTCATTCAGGCATTTTCCGACATCCGACAACTTTCTGTCGGAATCCAATACCAAGGATTCCGCCAACTTCCGACGAATTCCCATCGGATCCGATAAAATCCGATAATTTTCCGCTAGGATCCGACAGGATCCGACTATCGGATTGTTCGTCCTGGGTATATACTATACTAAACTAGACTTACGCCTTGTTTTATAGCTTCCACAAGAATCGAAATAACTTGATAACTGTAAGAACTATCGAGGTCGGATCGGTTTGAAATTAAAGCTAGCCTCTATATGCAACTTTTCATCGAACATTTTGGTGATGTTTCCTTTCTACTGACATGTTATTTTCTTCTTGTTCTTTCTTTCTTTCTTCTTTCTCGCTATATTCGTTCTTTATATGATTGGACATTGTTTTTGTCCTTAATCGTTTTGTTGTGTGTTCTGTCAAGGTCAATCACAAGACGAACAATGACCTGACTATTGTTATTGCGTAATTTTCTATTACGCAATATTATTTCTTTTGCGCTTTTATATATCGAAGATATATAAATACAGTCAGATAAGTTGTTATCTGCAATTGTATACAATTCTATTGTTAGGAATTGTTTCAGTAATTTGTTCTTGTTGTTATTTCAAAACGTGAAATAAAAACATATATAGTACTTGGTTCTTATATATACAAGAGCAAATCTACAGAACAGAATTTTGAAATTCGCTTCTACTCATTTTTTATAAGTATTTCATTGAGTATGACTCTAAAATTAGGTACGAAAAACGCAGTAAATCGAACTTGTCTCAGTCCAGGAATCTAGTATGAAAATCCGTTCGATGAAAAGTTAAGTCTCGTTGAGACCTTTAAAAAAAACCGGGCAAAGCTTGAGCGAAGCCGGAGTTATTTCAGCTTTATTGTTGGAAAAGCATATTTAGAGAAAAACGTTAAACAAGTTTTCGAAATTATTTTTTTCATTTGAAACTTTAAAAACTAATTTTAAAATAGAATATTTCCAACATATCGTGTTATACCTCATAGAGCGTGCTACAAATGAAGTCAGCTAACGCCATCTACCATCGCCAAGTGCTATTGTTCTTTTATTTCTCGAGTAAGACATGTATTTTTATGCTGCTGTTCATGATTGATATGTGAATACACATCGGTCATGAGGTAAATTTAACAAAATTGAACTTATCTCGATAACATTCAGTAACAAGACACATCGGGTTATATGTTACACATCTCACACTCTCGTTGACACATTTTTTTTAGCACGACAAAATCTTTAACAAGGTCATTATCAACATTATCAATAGCAGCAAACGCAAATCTGCTCAATCTACCATTATCATCATTACCACTGACAATTAAACCAAATCCATTCGCATTGTCTCATGATCGAAAACATCGACAAGAAATTTATAACAAGCTAAACCAACTAATTTTTGGTATTCGACCACAAAACTAAAAGGAAAAAAGAAAGAAAACTATGAACAGCCTCCATTAGTCAAATAAATTATTAGATGTTTATATCCATCAGACATCGATGACAGCAACTGGTTACAAAAACTAGACATTGTCTTCAATCTTAAAGCATTCAATGAACTGTTTCGCGTTTAATTTATGTTTCAGTTCTCTCCTTTTTTCATATGTTATTATAATTTCTCGACAATATAGGGTTTCTATAAAATGACTTCACGACATTTCTTGTACGTTAAACCAATGAGTCATCATGAGAGATATAGAGAACTCGATTTTCTCAAAAATATGTAGGTTTCCGCAAAGTATATATTGTAATGATAAGTATAAGACCCTGACGAGTTGATGTATTAAGACAAACTGGATAGAGGTGGAGTAGCTTACAGCCACTCTCGGCAATGATGTTTATTTGCTTCTTCACATATCCAGAGTGTAACAACTTCATACATAACACACTTATATATAGGAGAGAGATATATTATAACGATGGAAAGAGAACAGAAGGAAGAGGAAGGGGAATCATCGAAGCGTGCCATCAATAATCGTCACATATATAAACTAAATCTGTCATATGGAGCGCAAACATAATGTAATCATGATCTTAAGTGTTACTAGGCGTGTCTTGGTTGATGTAGAGGTGTTTCCTTCAAACTAATAGTCTATGAATCGATGAAGACGAAAAAAAAACGAAAAATTTCGTCAAAAACGCGAAAATATCAAAAAATTTGAGAGTAGAGTGAGAGTATTTCTTCCGTAACTCTGTCAAAACTTGACTGTTTTTCAAAAACCTATATATATATTCTGAAAGAGAATATCACGGGTATCTTCCTATGATAAAAACTCAATTTTGGATTTTTTTCGAAAAATCGGCTTTTCTGAGGGGGGGCGGCTTAATCTGTTGTGGTAGAGCGATTGATAACTGTGAGATTCAGTTTCACTTGATTTTGGACGGAATTATGTTAACTTTAATTCTCAGCATGTGTATGTAATAGTAAGCATTTAATACGTGCACTCAAAACAAAAGACAGATTCTGCTCCTTGAAAAAGTTTTCAGCAAAGAACGAACAATCAAAATTAATATTCTGCCTGATACTTTGAAAAAATTCGACAATTCGATACAGCAAAAGCAAAATTGATACAAGAAATAGAACGATGTCTCGAAAGAGTTCAAAAGAATAAATTTTAAAACTTTCTACCGAATTTCAAGCGCTGCTTTTTTTTGATAAAACAATGTGGTTCAATCGGTTAAGTCATATAGAGGATAAATATCAAAAATGTATATAGTCTAGTACATTTCCGAGTCACCTTATTGTTACTCTCTGTAATGAAAGAGTTGATTCAAGAAATTTGAAATTAGAGATAACAGCGATTTCATCACAAGTTAGCGCAACCTATCGGATTTAAGTTTCAGTTGTGGCCAATCATAAAGTCTCTATGATAGCAACAAAGCAGTTTTTTTCTATTATGTTCGGTTTAAATACAGTCTCATTTTTTTCAGATATCCACAAATGGCATCGTCTGGTACAATACCTGAAGTTTTGCCATCGCAGATTTTAAGTGTTAGCCCAAGTTTACCAACAAATAAATTACTTGATAATTTAACAGTAAACCAATTCATCTACTTTTGTTTGATTGATTTTCCTTGAATTATTTTAGAAAAATCAACGACTTTTACAATTATTACCACAAAACTATGAAAAAAGACATTATTTTGCTGGATTTTATAAAACACTATTGGACGATTTTTTTTATTCACATGAACGTGCCGACGTTCAATTATATGCTGCTATTTGTCTCGCAGATCTTATTCGTATTTGGGCACCAAATTTGCCTGATGCACCACCTGAAAAACTACTAGTAAATAAAATTTTCTCTACGAAATAAAAGTATACATTTCCGTTCATTTAAAGAATATGTTTCTTTTTCTTGCTCGTCAATTACTTGGATTGAAAAAAATTGATGATCCACTCTTCAGTCGACGTTATTATTTACTAGAAGTAAATAAAAAGCAATCAACGTTCATTTTTTCATATTGATTACAAAATCTTCTAAAATCATTTAGAATTTAAGCATGGTACAATCATTTATACCAGCTGTTAATCTCGAAGATAATCGTGGCTGTCAAATCAGTACTGTTGTATTCAATAATTTATTCAATGCTTTACAGTAAGTCATCTAATGATGATCTTGTACGTATAATGATTTCGTCTATTCAATAGAAAAAAACATACAGATCAATTAAAAAACTTAATGATTGATATTGTGACGGTTATTTTGGCTGAATATGAATCAATACCATTTTCATTATTAGAATTACTTTTTGCGAGAATTATCGATCCGGAAAAGGTAAAATAACAAAATACTAACTGAGACCAGGGTTGCCAGCTGTTCCGATCCCAAATGGGGTGCACGTCGGGTACAACTTAGTTGTAAATGGGGTACATTTGTGAGGTACGCAGTTTACATCTTTCGCGCTGCTCATCAGCGACGTAGATCAGTTTCTAAAACTACTTTCAATCTGAAAAGAGCATTCTCAGTTTTTCTTTTTATTATAAAACCTAGCTTTCAAATTGAAATCTTTATTTTCCAATAACTATGTTCACAATAAAATTTCATTTTGACATGTATCTATTCAATTCAATCATAATAAAATGATACTTATTCAAAGTGAACCTTCTTGGTTTATATTTACACTAACTGTTCCACGCTTTTTTTCGAAAATGTATTTTTGATGACTTTTAGCACACTTTATCAGTTGTGGTTGTGTTTGAGCAAAAGAAAAAAGTATCCACATTTCATAGTATTATGCAATCTGATTTTTAATTCAGGAGCTATTTTTTCATTATCGCCAACAAATTTCGACTGGCTGTCCATGTGCTTTTCATATGACTAAAAACGCCTTCGACAAATGCATTCGAGCAAGGAATTGAGTACACATAAGAAATAATTTTGCGACTTTCAAATTGAGGGTTGAGATCTTTATCAGTACGAATAAATGTCGGATAAAGAGACAGAAATTTTCTGAATTTCAACCAAATTATGGATGATAATGGTTGTAACATTGAAAAATGCAGATGAGATACAAAAATGCGTACCTCAGAGGTAAAAATTTTTTTTTTTGAGGTACAAAAGGCTCAAATGGGGTACGGCTGGCAACCCTGACTGAGACTGACCTTCGTAAAAGCTCTAGATGTAAATCCAATACATATATCTCGTTCGATTCAAACTTTACTTGTTTTAATGCATGAAAAGGTAAAAGCAATTTTTCCCCACTTCTCTTTAGAAATTACGTGAAGAATGTTATGAACTAGTAGAATCAATCATTCGTCGTGGTGAATCGTGTCTAAAACCAGCAATCGCTGAAGTAAGATTTCTTTAACGATTTTTCATGTCTAATCATATCATATTGTTTTTAAAGTATTTCAAAACTGTTTTAATAACAGAAGATACAGAATCATTACAATTACATAGTAAAATTTATTATGTATTCGATGAATTATGTCATATATCTGAGTCAATTGTTGACGAAATTATTCCCACGATTGAACATCGATTAACAGTAAGACAACTGACAAACACATATTTCTTTTTTGAAAAATCATCTTTCAGGTATCGAATGAAAAACATCGTCGTGATGCAGCTAAAATAGTTGCTTATGTAACAAGTGCACCAAATAATGATTTTGCTCAACGACATAAAACTTTGTGGAATACATTCCTTGATCAGTATGTCTATTAGTAATCTTTTTGATGAAACTCACGCAGGTTTACTACTAATTTTCCGAAGTTGTCGAGCAAGCAGAAAGTTCAGGATTAACAAGAAACCTTACATTTCTTTATCAAAATATTCTCTATTAGTGATTTTTCTCGTTGACATGATTTAAGAAGGCTAAACAATGTGCATATGTGTGAGTTCCACAAAAATATCGTAGGTTAACTCGGTATTATTTAGATTTAAAAATGGTACATCTGAAATTCAATCAACTTGTATCAAACATCTTAAAAGCTACTTTGTTAATCATCCAGAATTACGAGCTGATCTTGAAGGTTAAATATTGATAATAGTTTTTATTTCAAATTATTATTTTCTTCTCCATAATTAGATGTCATGGTTCGATTAAGTCTTTCAACAGATCAAAATATACGATCACAACTTATGGCACAAATACGTGCCATAACAAACTCCAGCTTATTGAATATCAGTGACAAACTTAAACAAATTTTATGCGAACGTGCACGCGATAAAATTGTAAATCAAGCGTTTCAATGAGAGATTTATGATGTTCGAAAAATTACTTTTTTCTTCCTTCTAGTGGGAAGTTCGTAAAGAAGCACTTGACTATCTCGGACATGTGTATAAGAAAGAATGTGCTAATGACAATTGGTCCAATGATGTACAAAAACAATTAACATGGGTTGCCAATTGTATTATTCATTTATATTATCAAAAAACCACGCAAGACAAGTGAGATTACTTTGTGTTCGTTCGAACTAGCCGACAGAATTTTTATATATATTTTAGGTTATTAGCAGAACGAATTTTAACATTCTATCTAATGCCATGGGATGTGAACACAGACGATAAAGTACGAGTTTTATTGACGTTGTACTCAAATGTAGATGATAATGCTCAACGGTAAGTAGTTATATATTTTTTGTTTTGTTTCAGCTTATTAAGAAAACTTTTGGAATGAGACAAATCTGTAGTGCAATAATAAGAAATCGTTGTCGTCCTTTTAAATTAGTTTTTGACGTGAATTTAGTTGCCTATTGGAGGAATTTAGTACAGACATTGATGGACGTCTATGCAGATGGGCAGAAACCTTACAACAATACCCTTAAAATCTAGAGTTTTATTGAATATGTAAATAAAGTTTAATCAATTTTTTAGTGCAATTCGAGAAATCATTCAAAGCAAATTCTTGTATGTATTAATTTATATTAAAAAATGAACATTATTTTGTCCTTTTTTCGTTGCAACCATAGATTTCGTCGACAATTAGTAAAATTAATTGATTTTTGCCTGCAAATGACTGATTCAAATATATCGAATGATGACAAACAATTAATCGAATTAAAACTTGTTAGTCACATTCATATTATTGCCTTACGTAAGTCAAGTTCTTCTCACTTCATTTTTATTATTGGTTTTTTATTAGGTTGTTTACCAAATCCAGATAAAAATGAATCTGTTCTTAAAGCACTAGCTGTCTATGCAATTAAAAATCATAAACAATCATTAACGGTTAATAAAGAATCAAGTATATTGTCAATATTCAAACAAGCCATATCTGATGGAATTAAATCAAAAGAAGTTTATGCTTTGGCTGTATGAAAAATAAATTTCTATGTCTATATATTTTGATGTTTTCCACTTAGAATGGCATCGGACAAATGCTATTAGAAGAAGCAGCTAAAGAACAAAAACGTTTTCCAGTCAATACAACGGACGATCAGACAATTACAGCAACAATGGTAGAAAATAATGGTCATGGACAATACACCAAAATGTGTGGATCAATAAAAACGATGTTTGAAAAAATCTCAACACTTCTATTTGATCAAGAAACAGTTAGCAAATTACTTAAATTAATATTTGAAAGAGTTTCGAATGGTAAAAAATCAAATAGGAAAATTGAATAAAAATCTATATAGGATTTTTCCTTTTATAGAACCTGAACAACCAGCATCCTATTATGAAAATATCAATCAACTATTAAAAGTATGTATGCTTTCACTCTATTATATAATACTGTAAGATCAGATCTGTCATTTCCTGGAGGTCATAACAACAAACCCAATCGAAAAACGAATTATTTATGTATAGGAAAATAATCTTTACGGGTTTCTATGTCTTGTCCCTTGATGCCTAATTAAAATAATTCATGAAAACTACGAAGCATCTGATGAATATCGTACGATCTATTTCGGATGGTGCATTCTAACACGTTTCATGAGGAGTGCTCGCTGAGAAGAAAAAAACACTGATTTGAAATTATTTTTCTAATATTCTTCAGGTATTTATTCAACATCCATTTATCTTCAATTGTCCGGAATCTCTTGAATTACTATGTAATTTATTGAAACAACGTGTACTTGAATTAGGTTTGGGTTTTTGCTCATATCATTCTTATTGAAAACGTATCTTTTTTTTGTTTCGATTTATTAGCACCTATACTTATTCGTACTATTGAAGTATGTGCACCATTAATTATAAAATTAAATCAAACCAATATGATGACGTATGTATTCCATAAAAAAATTTCCAACAACAAAAATTATTTTTCCGCTTTATTAATTTAGTCTTCTGAATTCTGAACTTTCAACTTATTTAACTCTCCATCCTCCTATTGCAAAACGCGCACTTTATTGTTTATGTGCACTAAATCCAAATACCAGAGATCAACTTCTTCAAAAACTTATTGATGTAAAATAAAAACCTCTAGTTTGGGATTTTCTTTTTTGAACTATGAAATTTCTCTAGGATACACAATATGATCAATTTGATAGCGATCAATTTATAACACGTCTTGTTCTAGTTGGTCATATGATTGAAATTTCTCCAATTAGTATTGGTGATATGGGAAAACGAATACTTTCTAATATATCAAAGCATATTGTTGATAAACAGAAAACAAATGACGATGAAGATAATATGACAACATCATTTTTTCATGGAAATTTTACATTATTACCTGATGAACCCCATTGTGATCCTGAAATTGGTGCTGATGCCCGTGTCAAAGTAATCGTGTTTTTTTAATGAATAATTTTTACTTTTCTTTTTTTGTTGTATAGCGTGAATTAGTGAAAGCAATGACAAGAGCTGTATTAGGTTTACAGGAAAATTCAGCGAGCTTATTTAATACTGTATATAAACTAATGAAAAAATGTATAGGAAATGATGAAGATTTTACAGGTGAAATGAGGTAAATATTAAAAAAATCGATTCATTCTTTAGATCGAAATATTCGTCGTTTATTTTTCTTTATAAGATGAATAGAATTTTCGACTTTTTAAGAGACGAAAACTACACTGATTGTTTTTTTCAAGGATGAGATATCATGTAAAAATTCATCTTGATTTAATTTTAGTGAAAGTGAAATCATTTTTATTCGTCTCTGCGGTTTATCATGTTTATTAAAATTAATATGTAGTTCATATTTTTATTCGCGCATGAAGCCCGATGATTTTCTTATTATAATAAGTCTCCTTCGTGTAAGTAAACTATTTATTTTGCTGTGTTCTTCTTTAAATCATAGTTGAAACTCTCTAGGACTCATCATCAATTATTCGTCAACGCACATATCGAAAACTAGCTGAACATTTACGTGATCCCACATGTCCAATTGAGTTACTTGCGTTATTAGCATTTGCAGCTAAAGAACCTGAACGTGAACATCGTGAACAAATTCGTCGTTTAATGTTACAAATAATTGATACACGTCGTGAACATATTAAACTTCAATTATCATATAAAACAGCTCATACAGCAGCAAATAATCATCCTCAACATACAAATAGTTTCAATCACGACCTTGAAGATGATGATGATGATAATGATAATAACAATAATAACAATAATAATAACGACAAACCAATTGATTATACATTATATCCTGAATATTCTTTAACATATTTTCTTTTTTTTCTATCGAAATCGCCAGCATTCATTTTATACGATGATATTGAAATGTTACATACAATGACTGATTATATATTATTTCTATTTGATGCTCTATTATTACGTTGTGATACAACAGTCGGTCTGTTTTATAAAGGTTTATTACGTTCGATAAAGTCATCTGAAGATGCAACAATCGTATTGGAGAAAGAAGAAAAAATTGAAAGAAAAGATGCGATTAAAAAACTGCATGTTCTTGTTGATTTAGCGTATGTGATTTTATCACAACGTGCATCATCGTTAATGATATGTCGAGCGAGTTCAAATGTTCCATTGCCAGAAATGTATTTCAAAAAGGCACGTTACAATCATTTGTCTTATCTACCGAAAGATTTCAAAATCAAACTCAAACCTATAACAACAACAACAGTTAGTGATACATTAGCAAGTAAACGAACAATAATCAATAGTTTAGAAGCAAATAATAGCAGTAACAATAATAATACTACTACTATAACGACAAAATCAAATACGACAATAGTATCACCACCGAAAACCACACGAAGAAAACGAACGAGTGGAGGAGACGACAATGAAAATGATGATAAAGAACAAACTTTACCAAATAAACGGCGGAAAACTTCGGCGAATGCAAAGCAACAAAAGAGAAAAACAAGCCATTCTATTGCAGAAAACGAAGATAATAATTCAAGTAAGTAAAATAATCAGTTCTCACCGGGTACCGTTATTCTATTTTTCATTCGATAGAAATAAATCTGTTTAAGGCGATTTGCAGTTTTCTTGGCATAATTTAAATAAAATGACAATTAAAAGTAGTTCCAAATAAATCTAAGCTGAGCTTATGTCAATCATTTTATACTAAAATAGTTGCCTCAGTGATCAGCATCCATTCATCGGATGAAAACAAATTGATAATAGAATTCATCTACGTATTCTAAATAGTTTCTTTTTCGAGGAAAGCGAATTCATCAGAACTGAAACTATCTAGATCTTCTAAAGAGCAATAAGCATACATTCGAATGAAATTTCAGATCGAAATCTGACCGCTCTGTCAATATTTAATTCAGCTAGCTGAAATTCATTAAAACAGTCATCAAACAATAATAAGACTCATAGACCTTGTCCTCTTACGATTCTCTCTGCCATAGTATCGGCAAACAGAAAAGATTAATCGATAGGCATTGATTAGTTAGTGACTGTTCTTTTTCAGCCTGACGTTTCTCATTGTATGTATATATATATATATATNTTTTTTTTTACTTCATTTAGCTGCATCATCTATCAATCGTAAAAAATTACGAAAAAACACAACAAACGGTTCAACTCGATCTCGCATAAATTTTCCATATGAAAAACCTCAATTACGTTCAGCTTCAGCATCATCAATTTCATCATCGCCATCACCACCGGCACGAAAAACACGGGGCAGACCACCGTCAAAATTAGCAGCGAAAAATTAAATCAAATAACTTCTAGATTTCTATCTATTTTTTTTTCTCTTATTTCGTTTGCAATACTTCAATTTTTCATGTATATATTTAAATATCTTAGATAGAAACGGTTTAACTGTTTGTCTTGCTATACGTTATAACGTATAAGCAAAGAAAATTTCAAAAATTACATGTAGAACTGATATGTTTAGGTATCTGTATTTTTTCCATGTTTCTTTTTTTTTGGGTCGCACATAAAATATATATGTTTGATGTAACAAATACAGACGATATCCACACGTATTTGCAAATTTATTATAAAAGATGATTTTTGAAAAAGTATACATTGTCAACTATCAAGTAGACGTTACTTCTAAGCCAATTTGTCCATGAATTTTTCTTATGCAAGTATTATATTATATCCTTACGATATGTTCTGCTTGCGTGGGCATCGATATAATTTTTGAAAGAAAAAAAAAACTACTGCGCATGTAACGTATATAGAAGTCGATTGATAAAGTGACAAGTACTATATGAATGTCAGACACAAGAACGGTTTATAATGAGAATAAATTTTGTAGGAACATTACATGAATAAAGCGATTTTTAAGCTAACGATTGAACGTTTTTTCTTATTGTAGAATTTCGATGAGTTAAGTTTAATCATCACAATATATTTTGATTGGAAATACGAATGTCTTCATTATGAATATTCGTGTTTCGTTTCTTTTGATGTCAAAAGATTTAATATCGATAAGACTATGAAAGGAAATTCGAGCTAGATACAACAATCAGATTTAATTGAGCACAAAAGAAGATTTATACTTTTTTTGTTCTTTAATACATAGGTCAAAATGAACGTTAGATCTGACTATAAAATAGATAATCTATTTATCATTAAAGATAACAAATTCAAACCATCTGTGACATCGACCTTTTTCAAGGTTTATGTATTGCAACTTGTAGAAATGACTTCTATGCGTTTTCAGACGTTTGATTTTCAATGTTAGAAATTTAGTTATGCTTAGTTTAGGATTTACCTAATTAGACCACAGGTAATAATCATATTCAAAATAAAAGAGAAAAGGGAAGCCAAACATTTGCATATTACTATTATTATACTTATCGACGGCACCTTGATGTCTTCTATATACTTCTGTTTTTACTTCATTTTTAAGTAAATGAACAAACTTTTGATTTATTATATTTGTAAATAAATATCAAGTGAACGACATTTGGCTCTCTATGAAAAGCATGTTTTAGACTAATAAAACAAAACAATGATTCATTTTTATTCTTCTTCCAGTTGACTTCTATGCTGTAATATTGATACGATAGACTGATGTTTTAAAATATGTACATAATTCTATTTTTTTATACATTCGCATTTGATGTCTTTCTTCATTTGAGTGCAACAGAAATAGAGAACAGAAAGCTGCTTCGACTATTGTATTGTCTGTGTGTCAATTTGTGTAATCAAATATTGAACTGAAGTTCTATTCTTCTTTCTTTTTTCGTTCTCAATTTCTTCTTTTTTTTCTTTTTCTGCCGTTCGATACGATCGGTAGCTGCATCATCGTCAATGCCATTCTTTTCTAGTCGATCTGTTTCATTTACTTGAATATGAAAATTTACTCTTTGTCGATGACTGCGTAACATTAAGACAAGAAATAAAAGAAAAACGAAGAAGAATTTCTATTTGAATACAAGTATGACACAAAGAAGGTAGGTCATCATTGGAATTAGCATTTTAGTCTATTGTATATTTTTTTTTCTTTTTAATCACAGATCAAGAAAGCCAATTGTGTCTGATATGAGTCATTTTACAAATCTAAATGGCGATGACGACGACAACGACGACGATGATGATGATGATGAAAAACATTGGTATCATATACGATCGCCATCACCTCCTTCATCTCTTAGTATTAATAATAATTTTACTCATCAGTTGTCGCCATCAACGATGGGCTCATGGGGCTTTGACGTTAATCGCCCAACAAATGGACAGACATTATTATCATTTACATCAAACAATAATAGCAACAATGATCAACATACAATACCGAGAAGAACGAAAGATTACAACGAACGTCTTGTTGATATATCATCATCATTGTCGTCTCAAAATTTTCCATTACGCACACCGACATTAACTAGACATCGTAACGGAAACGAATTTGCTGCTGTTGATCGTTTGGTTCTCGGGCCAAATCGAATGAAAGAGCAAAATTACTATCTCACGGATGATTTATATCCACAAGAAGTTATACCGACGAATCAATCTCCCGTAAGTTCAAATAATCATCGAAAAACACAAGCAGAACAAGAACTTATTGCTTGGCAAAATCGAATGTTACAAAGGTTTGTTTGAGTTTTCAGAGAGNAAATATTTTTTGGGTCACTCGAGTTTTCCTATTTCTAGAGATCATCGAAATGGCTGTCAATCACCAAACGTAATCAATAGAAAAAATGGAGTATGCATCATTGTTTTCTTTCTGATTACAATTTTTCTTTTTGATTCTTAGTTGAATTCTTCACAGTCATCGAGTCGTCAAATAGGTAAATATTATAAAGTGAAAACTTTATAGAAAAACAAAGAAAATAAATTCTATTTTAGCTTCATCCACTCGGCCAATATCCGCTATGTCAAATATGAGTGGAAGTCAATACTTAGAACACGACTTCGTAAATATCGTAGTTTTTAATTTTCGTTTTTATAATTAATTGTTCTTCAATTAGCATGAATCAACAATCAAATCAGCACGTGTTATTAAACGATACATTGAATTACTTTATCATCTACAAACATATTATGAACGTATAACTAATCAATTATTTAATGGAAATAAATTTTTAAGAACAAAGTAGAAAAATAATTTCGAGATAAAATTTTCCTATCATCTTCTTCTTGTTTTTGCTTCGATCAGCGAATCATCTCAGTCTATATTCATAAATCATTGTCGAAAGATTTCTGATCAATTACAAAAATTAAAGCCAATATGGGAAGAAAAATTAGCGTATCTTCAAAATTTACTTAAAAATATCTCATCATTCGAATGGTCAACAATAAAAAGTGAGGTTGGTAAAAAAATGAAAATAAAATTCTTTTTCTCTCCAATCAATTATTTATTATAGACAACATTTTTACAGCGTCGTTCAAATTTAAATAATTTAATACAAACATTGAATACACAAAAAGATCTTGACGAGACTGATTTATCTATACGTGTAAGTGTTTTCGAAAGAGAAAATTTCTTTTCTTCTTACAATGATTAATTTTATACTAAAGGCTGATATTGATCGAGTATTGCATGACGATAAATTAGGTAAGCTACACTTATTGTTAAGAAGATTATTATATTTATAATCTTTATAATAAAGCTGTCCAACTTCAAGAGGAACTTTCAACATTACTTCAACATCAAGTGCGTATTTTATCAAAACGAAAGCTTTGCCATAAATAGGTGCTAGTTTTATCATGAAGGACTAATAGTTAATCTATTTCACCATAGACGATGAATTATAAATGTTTCTAATTTCTTTTTTGTTTGCATTGCTTTTCAGTGTCGTTATCTTCTATTTAATAGTTTTCGTTGAATGAAAGAGCTATTTTCAATAGGACCATTAAAAATAAATGAATGCAAATGGAAACATCTTGCACACAAATTGTGAGAAATAAATTACAGAGTTTTATCCTTGGAAAGAATAGATGAAGTTATGTAGGATTTCTTCAGAGGTACTCGAAATTTCTTTAAAAAACGTTTTCCTATCAAATGCTATCGGGATAGATTATCTGCTTTCTTACCAAATATTGTTTTGCAATGCTCGGACTGTTTCAATAGGATTGAGATCAAGTTTGATCTAAAAGACAATACTCTTTTTTCTTTAGTCCTTATTAAACGATTTAACAGCATTACTTCAATGGAATCGTCAAATCTATTCGCGAAATGAACAAAATCGTGTTGAAAATGTTTTACCTTTGCTACGAGAACAAACGGCTACAACTGATAGTTATATATCACATGTTAGCCAGGTAGATATTTTCTATTCGAAACCGTCCGTATTCATTGATTGAATCTTTTTAAATAGCAATTAACTGAATTGGTAATTAATTTACGTTCTTTGGAAAAATATATTTTATCCTATACAAATACAATTCCATCGATTGATGATAGTAAAAGAAAATTCATATTGATTCCTTGTTTTCTTATATAGTGAATTTTGTTTAGGAATAGTACCTTCAAAAAATGGATCATCAAATCGTAACCATTGGCGTCCCTATGAAGAAAATGATTTAGATGAATTGAAAATAAAAGTAGAAAATTGAAATTTGTTTTTTTTTCTATATAAAAATGAGGATTATTTTATATTCAGGAATCTCGTTTGCAAGAATACGATCGAAGTAAATTATCTTTGTTTTATTCTCATTAATTGTTGATTTTATTTCTTCAGATGGAAATAGAAATGGTGATCTACCAATTAAAAGTATTTTGCTAGAAATAATTACTAAAATAAAATTTTTATATACTTTATTTCTAGAGACAAGATCTGCGTCGTTGTCTCGTGTTTTGGATTCTGAAGAATCTAATCATTACTTAGTAAATTAGTTTTTTATTTGCAATAGAATAAAAGTAATATTTTTTTTCTTGTGAAGGATCGTGAAGATCAACGAACACCACCAAAGAAAAGCAATATACATGTAAATGGAAATAGTAATAATAATAATAATACTGGCACGATAGCACGTCTTGCAACAGTTAAATCTGCTAAACGTGATAATAAATCTCAACCAAATGTAAATAGAAAAATAGTCACAAAGATTTGTATCAATTGATTTTTTTATATTATTCTAGAGTATTCTTAAGCCATATCCTCCAACACCATCGTTGAATGAAAGAAAAATAAATTTTGATATAAATACCGAGGTAAACCTTTTCTGTGTGAATATTGTCATTCGTTAAACATGGATTTTTATTTTTCGAAGATACTCAAACCAAATAGAGTCGACATACCCGATCATCGATTCGTTGATTTTGATAGCGATGATCAAGTATTAGCCATGCATGAGCGTATAGGAAAACTGAAGAGAAGAGACGAATCACGAAAAGTAGTTTCAAAACAAAAGTAAATAAACATCTTTTTTTTGTAGACTTAATTTTCATTGTATTGTTTAGTTTGCAAATAATGAATGAGCAAGATTTTGATGATGACCATATCCGATCGTATTTAAATCAAAGAAAATTCGACAAAGAACAGGAACGAGTATGTAGCGAGAGAAACATCTTGGTTTTTGCATCTTATCATGAATTTTTGTGTAACAAACTCAACAAGAAATACTAAACTATATAGGATAACAAATTTGAAGTCCACTCATAGACCGTCGCAAACGATTTTAGTGTACAATAAAACACTATGATTTGAATAAGGGCTCTCTTCATCTTATATATAAAATATAGTTAATATTGTGATGATTGTGTTTTTTTAAATACGAAACCCATGAAAAACAGCCTTATCAATTTTTGATCTAAAATTTTACCCACTGATAGGTCTCAAGGTTACTTAAGTGCTTGACATGCTTTCAATTCCAGCGGATGCTTTTTTTCCTCACGACATTTGTTCCTCTATGAGAATCAATGCCAAGCGTCTTGCTATGATATAGGACTGTTATTTCAACATTTAGCACCACGATAAGCAATGATTCGTTTGCGATAAAACATTTAAGTCATGATCGGTACTCAATGACTCTGCTATTTGATACGTGTTTCATCAAGCAATGCTTTTTTGAAAATACGTTTACTACACTGTACTATAAACATGTTCGTGTGATTAGTTATTGTGTAGAAGAAGTCTCAATAGTAACTCTATATTTGACTAGCTTTACGTCTGAAGATCAGCAGTCAGTGCTATATTGATCATAATTTCTTTACTGATAAGGCTGTTGGTATGCTTTTTTTTAAATACAATCCTATTGATAAACAAAATATCGTGATTTTGTATACGGAAATTTCCCATCATTAGGACAAATGTTGGTTTTGATACGTCTCGATGAACCATAAATCCTAATTTGTATCGAGAAATTTTCCTGGCATGTTGAATAATATTAATTGATATTTATTATTTCTAGGCTTTAAATATACAATCAAGACTTGCTGAAGAAACAAAAGAAAAAACTCGTGAAATTGCAGGTTAGTGGATTACTAGTGGTTCTATTAGAAATGATTAACAACTACTAAACTATGTACTAATTAGAATAATATTTTTTCTTTTAAAGCTTTTTAATAATCAACCTCAAGTTAGCTGATTAGAAAATCTAGTTCGTTGGTAATGATGACTATTTTTTGTTTTGCTTAATATTAGTTAGGTTGTTTTTTGGCGAAGATTGGAAATGATTTATATGGAATTTTTATTTTTGTTTTAGCAAAACATGCTTTATATAAAGCATATCCACAACGAGCAATTTCTCCTCATTCATAATTAACAGTGGTAGTGTCGATGTTAGATTTTATTCACATCTTTTTATCATTGTTCTTTTAATACAGTGTTTTACTATTTTAAGCAATCCTTTTTCTTCCAATTGTACTCTTTTGCTTTTATCACTATTTTTTATATTGTGCATGTGTTGTTTGTCTACTATGTAACCAATTTGTTTTCTTTGAGAAGATATTAAATCACATGTTTCCAGAGCTCATAGTTACATATGTCGAATAGGAAAAAAAAGAACGTCATTTATCGCATTACGACATAGTGTCTAATTCACTACTTATATACGTATATATATATATATATATATATATGTTGGAGGGCAAATTAAAATTTTTTGTTTTTTTATCTAATTTTCGATTTTTCTGAAATAGGTAAAAATGTACTGTTTGTGTGATGGTGTGGGTGAATGTGGGTCTATATGTGGGTATGAGTGTGGAAGGATGTGAGCCCGTATTAATCAAACTCTCACCCGCACTTATATTGTGGATTCAAACTGACTTTGTACAGCTACACTCACACAGATGATTGACATTCGCACAAACATTCCTGTCAAGACCTCAAGACGAATATTCATTTTTACCTATTTCAGAAAAATCGAAAATTATATAAAAAATACAAAAAATTTTAATTTGCCCTAGGTGAGATTAAAATTTTAA
Organism: Rotaria magnacalcarata; assembly: GCA_900239745.1. NCBI lineage: Eukaryota > Metazoa > Rotifera > Eurotatoria > Philodinida > Philodinidae > Rotaria > Rotaria magnacalcarata. Next base: position 45,094 of record OENM01000975.1, read on the forward strand.
TTTCCTCTCCAACATATATATAAATAAAACTATATCTTTCCCTGTCTAGTTAGTTTAGCTGATGTTTTTTTTTTGAAAGTTCCATTTAAAATATAAGTCGAAATAGGCAGCTACTCTGTGTGTATAGCTGGATGTGGATTGTTCGATGACCTTTTATTTAGATTCAATTACTAAAAATCTCATTGACAGTTTCATAAGTAATATATTGCTTGGCTCGAGAGCTTTTAATATTTAATTTGATTCTTTTAATAAACCAAAGGTTCATGAGAAGTCTATCTCTGTCGTTTTGAAACATTCGGATTGAAACCTATAAATAAGAATACTGTTTGAATTAGATTTTATCCTTACAAGCGATCCAAATATGAAATTATTGCTAAACGATAACATCTCAGGTACCTCTTTGTATGGGAAGACTGTAATGTGGCATCTCATAAGAGATACTGAACGAGAAAACTGACTTGAAAAATTTCATCACAGTTACCAGTGGCGTAGCCAGGGGGGG
>OENM01000976.1:0-20742 GCA_900239745.1 Rotaria magnacalcarata
CCCCCTTGCAGTGCATTATTTTTAACCACACACATGTGAAATAATTTCGATAATCTTAGATGGAAACTTTCATCTGTTCGAAAATTTTTTTATTGCCTTTTGAAAAAAACAAATTTTGTATTGTGCTTTAACCAATAAGTAAAATCAATAGGAATATATGGGAATGGGAGAGGATGGATACGAATGGATGCGAATGGATGGGAATGGATGGGAATGAATGGGAATGGATGCGAATGGATGGGAATGCCCGAATAGCTTTTCCCCCCTTGATTAGATGTATACATTGAAGATGCTGAAAGGAGAATGTTTTAGTGAAAATAATTCAACTTCAAACTTAGCTATAGTTTTAATTTCTCTGAGAAATATCGACCTTTCTTTTACTATGCTTTCTTAACGAAATTATAAGGTGGTTGGTATATATATATAGAAAGAAATCTAAATCTATTCCTAACTTCTACAGGACAGTGTATGTGCATTTATATAAATTATATATACAGTGCGGTGCATAATTATAAGACCACTTGTTTTCAAAGTGCAATAAATAAAATGAGCGATAGTTTTAGTGATTTCACATAGATGATTCATAAGAATAGCCCTATAAAATTTTCAAGCGCGAGTCTTTATATTTTCTCATATATCTAGAATTACCTCCATTTTGATGGTGCATAAATATAAGACCACATAAAAAAATAGAAAAAACCAAAAGAAAAAAACCAACATTTGTCTTGGCTCCATTTAGCTTCATAACTTCAAATATTCTTTCAGGCATCGATTCGACTAGAGCCCGAAATTGTTCGATGATGATTTCTTCCCAAGATTTCAGAATTGCAGTTTTTAACTGTTCTTTTGATCTAAATTGTTTACCACGCGCATAGACCTTCCTTGCTAGTATTCCCCAAAGATTTTCAATTGGATTTAAAACAGGCGATAACGATGGCCAAGGTAAAACATTAATTTTTTGCGATTTAAACCAAATGAGATTGACTTTTGCTCGATGAATTGGTGCATTATCCTGCTGAAAGATTCAATCAGACCCACCCATACAACTACCGATATCAATGAGATGCTTTTTCAACACCTCTCGATATTCTTTTGCGGTCGTTGGACCGTCTACAAAACATATTGAACTTTTACCACCCCAACCAAACGACGCCCAAATCATAACGCTACCACCACCTCGAGGACGAGTTGAAAAAAATCTCTTCCTCTTTACGGAGATCATGCCAGTAGTAAGAAAAGCCATCAGGACCATCCAAATTAATTTTTTTTCATCAGACCAAACAACTTTGTGCCATTCATTGTTCCAGGTCATATAAGCTTTAGTCCAACTTAATCGTAAATCTTTATGAGCTGTTGTTAAAGCAGGACAGTGTCTTTTTTCATCTTTTTCAAGATGTTTGACCTTTTCATAACTCGATTGATTGTCCATCGTGACCTTTTTAAAGCATAAATCGTTAACAATATTGGCACAAGCTGTTGTTTGGTTGCTGGCGGTTCTAATAATAAGTTGTTTGGTGCGTTCGTCGACCTTTTTTCTTCTACCAGTTCGTTTTCTCGAGTCATATTTAAGTGGATCATTTAAAAAAGCTGTTACCACTGTCTTTGGTCGATTGATTTTCCTGGCGATTTCTCGATGGGATATATTTTTCTTGTGTAATGCTAAAATCAGCTTTTTTTCACTTTCTGTTAGTTGTATTTCCCTAGGCATATTATAGCTTAAATCTCAGTGTTTATCCTGTGTGTTAATTTTATTCAAAGTCACTGATGATTCACTTAGTATTAAAAACCAATCATGTGGTCTTATATTTATGCACCATCAAAATGGAGGTAATTCTAGATATATAAGAAAATAAAAAGACTCGCGCTTGAAAATTTATAGGGCTATTCTTTTGAATCATCTATGTGAAATCACTAAAAATATCGCTCATTTTATTTAGTGCACTTTGAAAACAAATGGTCTTATAATTATGCACCGCACTGTATATATATATATATATAACTAAATATATGACTATGCATCTTAGATATAGATGCATTTATGCCTATTTATTTTCGAATTCAGACGAGCCAGTTGAAGCTCCATTTATAATATAAGNCTTAGCGAGCAACTCATGGTATTTCGACAATCTTCAATATTTTCATTGATGTTGCCATCGACCCAAATAACCAAATAATTTTGAGCCATACGACGTCGTGATGGCATAGCACGTAATGGTGCTGATCCACCTGAAGTACCACTAACTGTTGATTCTGTAAAAGTTGACTTGGGGGTTTTTCCACTCATATTGAGTAAGTATTGTTTCTTGATCAAAGTCGAGAAGTGTGAAATAATTTTTGTTATTTATACAGAAATTACTGTTTCTATTTCTATAGTCGACACTTTTTCTTTTTTTTCTCGATTTTTCGGCGACCTATATAATCTGGTAAATTCCAGCTTCGCCGAGTATAATTTTCGCCGACGACTATTTTCGCCGACTCCAACTTCGCCGAATGAAAATCTTGACCGAAAAATATCGAATCAAATTTGATCCATTCTAGATATAGAATATTATCCTAACTAACTACTTTAATAGTGACTTGATTAATCGACCCATCTGAGTTGGTAACCAACTGACTTGGTAACTAAGTCAATTACATCTGTTGCCTTGTTCAAACAGATGCCAACAGGTGTAGATGTGTGTGGATGTGGGTGTAGGTGAGGGCGTTGGTGAGGGTTATGAACTCAGTTGGTTACCAAGTCAGTTGCTTACCAACTCAGATGGGTTAATTAATCAAGTCACTATTAAAGTAGTTAGTTAGGATAATATTCTATATCTAGAATGGATCAAATTTGATTTGATATTTTTCGGTCAAGATTTTTATTCGGCGAAGTTGGAGTCGACGAAAATAAAATTCGGCGAAGCTGTACTAATTCTATTATCTGAGTGCTTTTTTTTCTAGTTGGCACAACAAGAAATTCTGCTTGATTTCACAATTGAAAATACAGTAGTCAATAGACAAAAGAAAGAACAAAAAGAATTCCAACATTGCCATCTTGTCAACTTTCATTTGGTTTTCATCTGTATGAAAACTCAAATGAGATTATATTTGATGTCTCGCCTACCTCATTGTTTATTTTTCTGTTTTGATAAAAACGAAAAAATCTAAAATCTCATTCATTCATTAGCTTTTTTTCATTATGAATGGGAATTATTCCTGTTGAAATGAACGAAGGCAGCACGTTACCAATTATGCTTTTTATCATTTTCTTTATCAGCTCAATCTCAAATTTACAATGTGAGGAGAAACTGCCCAAAAAACAAATTTATGCAGAAATTTTGGTTTTGAGGCTCTTCAAACTTCGATACACTTTATTCTCAAAAAATAAATCAATGAATTAGAACAGAAATAGACGTAAAAACATGCTCATGTTGCATACAGATCTTTTTTTTATTAAAACTAATTCAATCTTGACGGTGCATAAAATTATAAAAATAATGCATTTAACATATGTCAAAAATCTATATTCCAACTATTTTTCATCATATTCAAGAGTCACAATCTCAACTAGAACTTTCTATTTACATATAAACATTACAAGCATCTTTTCTATACGAGACATGACGAACATAGTGAATTTTATTAGTATATGATATTATAAAAAAAACTAAATCACTCGAGGACTTCTATGTTGAAGACATTTTTGCGTGAAAGAAACAAAATGCTTACACTGTAGGTTACATGATTCCATTTTTGATTTCTTCTAATTGTACAAGTATGAAAATCAAGAAAGATCAACAAAAAATGCATTGGCAAAGAAAAAAATCATCGTTAAAGAACGAACATACATTAGGGCAATTTTATTATGATGTTTTCGTTCCTGTGTGTGATGAATGAAAATATAAAGATGGATTACTTTTGCAATGGATTCTTGAATTCAACAATTTACATACTACTAATAAACAGATCCATCATTATGAATATAAGATGAAATTTTTATAAAAGATATCTAATTCATATTATGGGGAATTAAAATTTGCAACAAATTTACTTGCTTTTAAAAAAATGAATCTCTGGCAAAATGGTTATGCACACGTTCAAGGGGATGATAGCGAAGAAGAGATAGGTGAGGATGAGAGCTTTGTCCTTTTCCCTCTCTCAGGAACAGAGATGTGACATCTCCGTACTCCTATCACTGTATAAGTATTTTGAATTTGCGGCAAATTCAAATTTCTCATCAACTCTTCAAATGAATTAAAGTTTCGATTATTCATTTTTCTTCTTGTTTTCAATTTTATCATAGATTTGACTGGTGCTCGGCACAAACTTGAATACCATCTAGTTTAATTGACAATCATAATTAATAAAATAACTAACTCTAATGTTCTCTATTATTCTATTTCATCTATTTTATTTTATCAAAATATTAACTATACAATATACAACAACTATTTGTTTTCACAACAGAAAATTAATAAACAAACACGAGTTAAAGCAATATTCAAAAGGAAAAAAATTCATTTTTTATCATTAACACATCATTCGAAAAATAAACTACATTAATTTAATATGAAACAAGATTTTCAACATGAGTATTGGTATCGTTATAGACACGTTCTTTTGTTTGATTGGCATCAACAACAAGAATAGGAATAGATAAATTTGTATTATGTCGGTTTATAAGCCATTCTTCATGGCATTCGTGTAATTTTTGTAAGTAATCAAGACTAATAGATTCTTCTTCTGATCGATTGCGTGCGTGAATACGTTGCAGACATGTTTCAGGTGTTGCTCGTAAATAAACTATTAATATTTAAACAAAAAAAAATCTTTCCTAATAAAATCAATGAAAATAATATTTACTGATCAGATCGAGATGGCAGGAACCATTCGAAATCAGCAGTTGAAACCAATCTTTTAAAATTTCATATTCAACACCTTGAAGAGTTTTGCTTGAAAACAGAAACGATATATAAAAAGAACACTCCATCGATTACAATACATTTATACCTTCGATATAAATTTTCAACGAAGCAATGTCGAGCACTATAAATTGATCTTTCCATAACTTTAACAGGTGCTTTTGTTGGTTGCGCATGCAGCTTTGCTAATGTCATTTGCGCATTAGCTTGAAAAGCAAAACCCCATCGCTGTGGATCGTCATAGAGCATTGCCTAGATAAATAAAATTAATAAAATTTTATTTTTTCAACTTTTTATTTACTAGAATATTATGTCCATTCAAATTTGTCCAACTATCAATAGGTTCAGCAACAACCTATTTAGAACANCATTCAAATCCTTTATAAATTATTACATCACATAATGAAGAATTAGCAAGATGAGCAAGTACACTACTCTTTCTAAAAAAATATCAAACGAAACATAGTTCTAGAAGTAGACACTATTACAGTTAATCTTACCCTGAACCAATATTTCCTTCGACAGCAATCTAACGAGAGAAAAGAATAGTGTCACATTCGATGCCTGGAAAATACACTCACAGTAAATTTTTTACTCGACGATGACATTATTTAAACTCCACGGGATTTGAGTAAACCTAAACATAAATAAATATCAACAATTATTCTCAAAGACGAAAATGTCATGTCAAATAATAGACATTCATTTGACAAGAGTTTCACAGTGAACGTACAAATTAGTGTTCTATTGTCTGACATGATATAATATCAGATGGCGAAACACTTTTGTAATAGGTAACACCAACTTTCATTCTATCATACCAAACAAGTAAACACTGGCAAAGAGAAAAGGAAAAGAATGACATGATATTGTGAAGGTGTGTTCCAATCGTTAAACATTCAAAAATAAGCCTAACGGTATTACTTCTCCACACATCTTTTGTTCATAGTACCAAACCAATAGAAAAAAAATGTTTTGTATCTATTTGAAATATTTTCCAATAATATCTCGAATTTCTCGTATGTTTACATAACTCATTGATATTTCAAATAATTGACTGACTCGATATAAAAACCGCGAAAAGCGACCTCTTGTTATCTTGTTTGATTCGATATCGATTGAATCATACATGTAATCGTTCGTAATATTGAGTCATTGTTTCATTCTTTGGAATCAATTTATTTACTGAAAATAAAAATAATACAATATTATCTAAATTATGGAATTTTTAGTCGAAAAATAAATTTAAATCGTCCAGTCGAATCCATTAAATGAATTCGATCAATTTGAAATTTGTTCATATCCGCTGTGTAAACTTTCATAAATCGTTCATTAATTTTATCGAAATCATTTAGATGTATTTCTCCTAAAGTTAAATGTACCATCGTATTTGTTTTTGTCTAAAATATTCAATCGACGAACTAGTTCTGTATCAGTTGGTTTTAGAAAAAGACATGATGTTGTTGGATCAAAACCCACTGAATTTGAATCAAAATCAAGTATAAATTTTTGTATTGATTCAATTTTTGAATGTAAATCAGCATCTACAGGTCCATTTTCATAATCGTTGAGAATAATTCGAAATGATTTGCATGGTTGAAACGATGTATTTTCAAATATATGAAGAACACGTGAAGAAACTTGATTCAGTAGAATAATACATAGATAATTTAATGTAGCTGATTTGACGGGAATAACTAGTGCTAGTGGAAGAGAATCTTTTTCTTGATCTAATAAGAGAATTTCATTTTTAATTGTAAATAAATTCTCTGGATGATTTTCTCTACTAATCATATAGACACGATCAACAGTAAATTCAATTGTTGTCCATCGAGCTTTTATTTCGTCAAGTACATCGGAAATGTTCGACACTGTTGTTTGGCCAAGTGTAAGATGCGCTTCAAATACGCGTTTATTTTTAATTAAATTCGATAATTGATTTTTAATTACTTTTTGAAGTTCAACAGCATCTGTACTGATTTTCGGTCTTAAATGAAATGCACATTGGTCATCTCGTTGTCTGAAATAATCAAATGATGATAGATCGAATACGATTTGAAAGGGTGTTTTTCGATTAACAACAGGTTTCAATTGAGCTTTAATGTTATCGAAAATTTTTTCAGTTGTAAACGAATATATTAGATTCATATGTGGCATTCAACGTGTATAAGCTTTGCTGTGTATTGAGCGAATCGATTGAAATTGTTTCCACACATGTTCCGGTAGTATTATGCATAAGGCTGGTTGCGTTGTTGTTACATTTGCCATTGTATCGTGCAGAAAAAGGAAAACAGCTGTATATATAAATATACTTTCACTAACGGTCGGTGAAGCATCAAAACTAATAATGAAATATAGAGTATTGGGTCATTATGATGACAAGAAAAAGTAGCGATTACTTTTGGTTTCACCATTTTTAGTATGACAATGTATTTTAATTAAAGAAAAATATTGACTTTGATTTGTTTTGGATAGACTCGAAAGAATTTTTCTTTCATATTTGTCATCCTTGAGCATTGGTGTTATTCGAGTTTGTTTAAACACTTAATAACTAGTGTCCGATTACATGTTGATGTTCGTAGTCAACTTGAAGTTTTCACTTTTAATAGAAAAAGAAAGCAGGAAAAAAATTCATCCATTCTCTTCTTTTGCTTCTCGTTTCTATTTAACAAAGAGCAATCCGTAGCAATAACTGCGGTCGGTATGCGTCGCTCATTCTCTATCGTTGTGTCGTTCACATACAGCGTTAGAATAGACTCAAAACACGTTAAACAAAGACAGTTTTTTTCTTCTTACATCCAGCAGTAGTAGATTAAGAGCAAAAAAAGAGGTTGACAGACAGCAGAAAGTAACAGTCACAACACATCAAGTTCTTTTGTTCTTCTCGTGGGTTATGACAAATTCAGCTACAACACCGGGATTAATAAATATGTCGGAATATCCAATGCGTGAACCACAAAATGCTCAAGAACTTGTGAATTTAGTAATTACATATTTCATAGTAAAAATTGCATTGATCATTTTTCTTTTTTAAGGTTCAAAATACTATTTCTCAAATACAAGATAAATTTGGACAAATGAGTGACACAATTATGACAAGAAGTAAATGATTTTTATTTATAAAAAGACGATTTTCTTTTTATTTATTTGTTTCGTGTTCTAGTTGATGACATGGGCCGACGCATCGATGATCTCGAACGTAATATTGCACATGTAATTGCACAAACAAATGCTGAATTACCATAATTTGTTTTCATCAATATCATGCCAATCTCTTATTGCTAACTAAATTCTTTCTCGTTGTTCGTATTATGTTTTCGATAGTAGTATTTGATTTAACATTTAAAAATGTATTTGCTTTCATCAACATTTTTTGTTTTGCTATACAAATTTCAATGAGAAAATTGCAAGTAGAAAAATTAAAAGAAATATGTTGCAAATAAAGTTTAATAAATATATATATTTTTTGCGCGCAATATACACTATTCCCCAATTATCTGATTAGAATAATTATACACAGCAAGCAAAGAAAGAAAAGATGAAAATAATTCATGTACAATTGAATAATTCACTAAACGATGATGCAATCAATAGAATATTGAGAAGTGAAGCAGACCCAAATCGATTGCAGTACTGAATATGTCTATTATTTGTTTTCATTGTTGCTTATTTAATTTGGGTAGTGAACGTGTTGCGGCATTTCGAGTAATGGGACCTTTTCTTGGATCAAGAACACGTTTGTCCATAGGAATATTTCTAAACAAAAGTTATAAAAAGAAAAAAAAACCGAAGTGCATATTGTGCCGTTCGCTAAGCAAACATACTCGTTCGGTTCTCGATTACTTAGCAGCCCGTTTCGTTCAGTTTTATTTGGTTCAGTTGGTTGAGTGCGCTCTTTCATAACAGAAATTGCATCTGTTGTTAATTAAGTAAATTAAAATTTAGATATTTATTCTTATTCAAATATAAAATTATCCTACTTCGAATATCAGTAATTTCATTGGTTAATATTTTTCGTTCTTCATTTGCTTTATGATAAGCCTTTAAGAGCAAAAAACAAATCCACTATTTAGTTTTCGATTGCAAAGTCAAAAGAAAAACCTTATTTTCTTGTTCTAATCGCCATTCATAATCACGTAATTGACTTAACAAATTCTTTTTTTCATTTTCAACCACACTCAATACTTCTTGACTGACCTTGAAGAAAAAACAAAATTAGATTCTTTAAAACATATTAACAAAGAAATTGATTTTACTTCATTTGGATCAGCTTTCGCTGCACGTGTTTTTGCTAAAATAAAACAGACAAATTAAAGTCTTTACATTAACGATTCATGTTTCTACAAACCAGTCTTTTGTTCTTCTTTGGCTTGATCAATATTTTTTTCTAGTAGAAGAATTTGTCGTGCTAAATGACGATTAATTTCTTCTTGATTTTCAAAACGTGTTTTCCATTCGTTGCCTATTCATAATAATAGACGTTCGAATGCAATTCAAATAAGAAAGAAAAACAAACAAATAAACAAATAGCTTTGCTTTTTATTTCATCAAACAGTTTCTTTGTTTTGATGGATAAAAGCATTGTGTGATTAGATTTAGCTTTCTCTCTGTTGTATTTAACACGAAAAAATACCTTCTATTTGGCCACCTACATCGATATGAGTACTCACTATATATACATATATATATATAAAATTTCGTTTTAAACTATTTTTTCAAACATTGAAATTAAGACAAAACAAATGATTTTAACTTACTCTCTTCATCAATCATTTTTAATCGCTTTTCTAATTCAGCAGCTGTGTTTTGTAATTCATGACACGATTGTTCAAGTGATGATCTATTCATAGAAAAATTCAAATAGTCTATTGTTTCCTATAAGAAGAAAAGTAAACCAAATTTTACTTTATCTGTTCTTCTTGATGAATTTCAGCTTTAAGTCGTTCGATTTCTGATGAATTGTGTGTCGTAGTCATGTTGAAAAAACAGCAACAATACTATCTACAAGATTAATTATGAAAACTGAAAATTCATACTGAAAGACACTATTTTTTATTTGAAAAAAAATGTTTTTTTTATTATTATTTAATATAAGGATTATTTAAGGCCAATAGAGACTGAGATAAGCTTCTTTACGTTGAAGCTTTTTTGTCACTTTATCACCAACGAGCTAAACAAATAGAGAAGAATGTTTCGAAATAATATGGAATTATGTACAATTGAATTACTTGGATTTTAGCTGAAGTACCAGCATGTTCGTGAACGTAAGAACAATCACGAACTTTTTGAAAGGCTTGAAGATATCTAAAACAATAGAGTGATGTTAAATAGAGTTAAAGTTTACTTTTTTTGATCTCATACGTTCGTTTGAATTTTTCTTGCCATTGCCAATTAAAATTATAACAAGTAGCACAAAGAATTTCTTTTCGATATTGATAATAATCTCCAACAGGTGTTTGAAGGCAAATAAGGCACTTAAAAATAGATTTAAAGAATTTCGTACGAAAGAAAAACAACGAAAATCATCGTCCAAACCTTATCGGTGTTTAAAGGCATACATTTTGTTTTCACAAGAGGCACAAGTTTTGTTCGACCACCAAAGTTATGCAGCATGTGAACTTGACGATTTTGTTTCACATCACATTCATAACTACCGGGTCTTTCGTATTCAGAACAAAAAAAACAAACACATACTAGAGTGGATTTAAAATTAAGCGACTATTTTATACCCTGGAGCACCAGCACTTTTGCAACGTGTATGAAATCGTTGAGAAGCGGCATCAAAAGGTTTAAACGACCGTTTTTTATCTGGCAAATGAGTTAGATCCATTTGATATGCGTCCGGACTTGGCACGTCAATCTATTGAAAGTAGAAAATGAATAATTTAATTATTCTCTCCTTAAAACAAGAAAAAAAACGAATCAAGCAAAGATTCCTGTTAAATCACTTTTGGCTCGAAGGTTTTCCGTTGTTCTGTTCGTGCATTGAAAGTATAGCCACGACGACTCATCGGTTGATGATCAAGAACATATCGAAATGTACTCTTGTCTTCATTATTGTAGGAGCCCGGTCCACTAATAAAGCAATAGATAATGCATAGAAAGCAAGCTATGAATAAATTAAATAGAAATTTACAGCTGTGGCACACCGCGTAATGGTGTTTGATGATTCCCAAAGCAATCATGTGCTATATCGGTAGGAAATGTCGGTCGATCCTGTGCTGTTGTGCCAAAAGCAACGTCCGATGAAACAGTTTTTTCAGCTGAGAAAAGCAAGAGAAGCAAATCATGCAAAGAGTCATTGAATATGTATAAAAAAAATCTAGTTTAAAAGAGTTAAATGCTAGAAAATAGTTCTTACCAAACAACATTTTGATATACCGATATTTTGATTAGAATTAATTCATAATACCATTCTGTCAAATAAATCAAAAATGTCACCTTGACGACACATAGTAGCTTTATGATAGATGTCGTCGTTTTTTCATCATTAAAAAATTACTAAATTGAGACATTTATTTAAATCTAGACGAGAAATATGATAAAAAAGTATTCTATTTATTTATTGAGATTGTTCTATGATTTACTTCATGTATAAAGTCTGTTACTTAGAAAGTTTTTCAAACATGGCATTTATTTTGTATTGAGTGAATTGAGAAAAAGGCTTGTTTATAGTAGTGCTTGTTTTTCTGATGGCTGCAACTCTTTATCCACCTTTGCGTATTCGTGATATTCCTGGTCCACAACCTGGTCAATTCGGTTTGGTAAATAAAAACGTTGATAATTATTTGAAATAACTATTCAATCGTCTTGTTTTGACTTGTTCCATTTTAGCTTGAAAAATCCTATCGACCACATAAAAATCTTGTAGCACAAAATCGTGAACTTGAAGCGATACGTGAAACACGAGATAAACAAAATCGAGAAGCTAAAACTGAATTAAATAAAATACATTTCGATGAATTATCATCAACAAAAGCTTTTCATGCTGAAGTACGACGTGAAGTTGAACGAAGATTGAATCATGCAGATCATAAACTTGAAGAACGTCGTGAACGGTAATTAGAATGCTTATTGAATAAGAGTTAAAACAACCTTGAAACTTCAATTTCTAGTCTGCGTGATTTATTTGCTACTGAAGAAGCACAATTTCTTGCAGAAACAGCATCATCTCGAGAAAGTTTAAGTGAACGTATCGGAAAAATGCGCCAAAAAGCTAAACGTATACGTGAAGAAAAAGAAAGTGAACATGCACGACTCGTACAAGAGAAATATGATCAACGTTTTCGTCGTGATTGTGCTGAATTACGTGAACTTCAATCTAAAGAATTAGATTACGAATTAGGTAATGAGCATTTATGGCAAATGAAAGAAAAATTCGATAGAAAAAAAGATCATCAAGTAAGAGTTTTTTTTCTAGTTTTATAAATGAACAAATCATTTAAACATTAGGCAGAAGAAGAATTTTGGACTAAATTATGGTACGATGATATTGCAAAAAAGAAAGAACGCGAAGACCGTGATGCACAAGAAGCAAAAGCAAAATCTGAAAGCATGTCTAAAATCATACGTGAACAAATGCAAGCAATAGACGCCGACCGCGGTTTACAGAAAAGCAAACGAAAAGAATATTCAGAAGCTGCCGTAAATATTTTCATTGATTTGACTGCTAATTGAATTTTTGAAACTTTTACAGTGGACACTATTTCGTGCTCAAAAAGATGAGCGTGCTGCTGAATTTCAAGAAAAATTACGTAAACAAGAAGAACAAAAACGTGTACTTGATACAGTTTTAACGTAAATTTGTCATTGATAGGAAGTCAAATAATCTGATTTTCGAATTATTTTTAGTACAAAACAAAAAATTCAACTACGTAAAGTCGAACAAGAAAAGGCGCTCGATGACAAACTTGCTGAAGAAACTCAGCATGCAACTCTTAATGATGAAGTGGAAAGAAGGCAACGAAAGGTTTCAATATTGTTTTTTGTCGCAACTTTTGAGAAAACAAAGAAGAAATTCAAACTTGTTTATTTTAGTTCGAGCTTCGTGATGAAAATCAACGTTATCGTGCTTATTTGGAACAACGTAAAGTTGACGAACAAAGACAACAAATTGAACTTGATCGTGCTTTACAAATCGAAGTAGATAGACAAAATGCTATGCGTGCAGGAAAATTACGTGCTGAAAAAGATAAACGTAATAAACTTCTTCAAGAAGTTATTGTAGGTCGACAGCAACAATTAAATGAACGAAGTATAAAATTCGATCTGTTTAATCAATTAACAGTTGCATTTGGTCATTTCGATTTTAGATGAACGAAAAGCACAAGAAAACAGCGAACATCAATGGCAAGTTGATAATATGAAAATAATTTCTGAACAAGTTAAATTAGAAGATGCAGATCGTGAAGCACGTAATCGAACAAAACGACTTGCTTATCGAAGTGATTTAATGGGACAAATGAGTTATGAACAACGCAAGAAACAAGAGGTACAGTTTAGATAATCAGAGAGTAACCAAAAACAAACTAAATTCCAATTTTATTAGGAAGAATACGAGATTCAACGTGAACAAGCCGAAGGCATGCAAGCAGAAATTGAATATCAGAAACGCCTTAATTTTGAACTTCAACAAACTGGTGTTGCTTATCCACATCCGATTCGTCAATGGTATTCAGCTAAAACGTACGTGGTTTCATTGTTGATTAATATTCTTTAAAAATAAATTTTCCGCTTCTTATAGAGGAACATTCTATCGACCAGAAAAACCAGCCATGTTCGATGATGATAATCCAGCGAATGGCAATGAAAATTTTAGTATTGTACCTCGACGTAATACTACAGCACCAGAACAAACTCGTCCTAATTTACCCGTGCCCATTGTGTATCATTAACAAACATTCTTTTGTTTCTATTTTAAACTTAATTGACATTTGCTCATTTTTATTTTCTGGCACATTTTATTACAGATGACAATGGAAGATAAGCAAATAATAGCACGCTTAAAATCAATATATCAATAGAAAGAAAAACTCTTGTAAATCATCGTAATGCTAAAAAATTCATGTCGTATACAACGAAATATTTTTGCTATGTTTGAAAAAGCAAAATGATAACCTGCGATGCAAAAGTATCCGTATGAATGTTTGAGATTATTACAGAGCGAGGATGAATCACAGAAATTGAATTCACATATCTTCTGGTAGAGTGAAAAGAGCTCTTTTAATCGATATAGGATTTATTCATTCATAAATAAAACTAAGACNGATGCACAAAAAATATGGGGTACTTGTAAAATGAATTGTTACTGGATGTACCAAAAGTGTTTTCGACATTTTCATTTCCCATATATCTCAGCCTTCTAAAATAATAAAATCTTGATTTCATTGAAAAATGCGCCGCAAAACGCTCTACGAAAAATGTATGCAGAAATCCATATTAAATGGATCTTATGATGTTTTCCATACTCAATATGAGTAACGTACACGATAGTGTAATATCCTAACATAATTAATAAAAATGTTTGGAAGACTTTTTCGTTTTGCATACATCTCCACTTGAGAAAATGATAACGACTCGATTTGTTTTTGAAAGATGCGCCATCAAAAAGCTCTACATAAGCTGTATGAACATGGCTCTATTGCCAAACAAAAAGCGTCTACCCAACATTTTTATTATGCTCAACACCCTGGGACATTTCCCTACCATGTGGGGTGTTCATATTGAGTATGGAAAACAGCAGGAGAACCGGCTAACAGAGATTTTCATATACACCTTTTATAGAGCTTTTCATTACGCATCATTAAACAAAACATAAGGATTTTAGCATGTTCTATTGCCGAGATATATGCGAAAAAATAAAAACTGTCGTACAAGTTTTGGTACACCTGGTAACCATTCATTTTACAAGTCCCCGAGATTTTTGTTGCATCAGTCTTAATTTTATTTATGAGTGAATAAATCATATATCGTTTAAAAGAGCTCTTTTCACTCTACCAGAAGACATGTGAATTCAATTTCTATGATTCATCCTCGCTCTGTAATAATCTCAAACATTTGTACGGATACTTTTGCATCTTAGGTTATAAGCGACTTCATTGTTTCTTAAATAATCCAGTCGAGACTCTGTTTTTCACAACAATAAAATTAAGAAAAAGACTCCCTCTACTATGACATTCCCAATAGACTCAAATATCAAAATATTTGCTTATAGAAATCAAAGTTTACTTATTTCCAATCATAACATCGACAGTTTATATAGGAGATTTCATCATATTTATAAAAAGAAAAGAACAACAATGAGGTACACCTTGTAATATCGTGCAAACGCCATACAAATTTCATTGTGAGTAAAGATGTGAGCAGTTTTCGATGTTTGTATATTTATATTCTCAATAATCGGTAGTTGTATTGTCTCATATGACTATTAGTATTAAAGATGCCTACTTTTCGGTAGTGTTAATTGATAGTTCATAGAAAATTTTTTATTCATTGTTTAACGAATAGTCTTTTTTAAAATATCAATGTGACATCAAATATTATTTTATGATTGATAAAAGGATGCGTTTGTAATCGCCTGATGTATCTCCACTAACATCTTGAGTTAATGAACGCTTATACATTTGTTGATAACGTTCTTTGATCTGTACAAGATCAATCTGGCAATGAGATGTCAAAAAACAAAATTCATTTCAATACGTCATGTTATGTTTTAATTTACCTCAGAACGTGTAACGATGACACGAATAAGTGTTGAATCGTTGGTACCTAAACGAGCTACTGCTTTATGAATACGTTCAGCAAAAAACGAGGGTCGATCCCGAATGCAAGTTATTAGAACAAGATACGCATCTTTTATGTCACCAGAAAATTCCGATTGAATTACTTTCGCAATATCTTTGCGATGTTTCTAGGGAAAAGAAATTGAAAAATGCAATTTTTCTTATGTAACAAAACTAAGAATTTCACTTTTTGATATTCTTCAAAAATAGCACGAAGTTGATAATAATTACGTTGAGCAAAAATGGCATTGAATGTTTTCTCATCTGTTCCTATTTTGCCAGCACCAGCTTTATACAAAGCATCAGCATCTTGAAGAGCACGATTTCTATGAAAACGATAAGAAAATAGAAATAAATTTTCAAGAAATTTAGAATCTTCTACCGATCAATAACACTTTCAATGCCCATTTGACGAGCTTGTTGAATTTGTTGTGGACTTAACTCATCTCGATTAGCCTTAAAAGAAGATTTTACTATAATAGAATGGTTGTAGAAGAAAATAATATATGTGTACCTGTACAGCAGAAATAAGAATTCGTTTAAAGTCAGTTCCACGTACATGCTTACTAATTTCTTTTTCAAGATCCTTGTTAAATGCTATCGAATATATTAGAATAGAAATCATTTGCAAGTAATTAAATCTTATATTTACTTCGTTTATACGATTCAACAATTCCTCGAATTTCGCTATTTGTTCTAGTAAGCAAAATTTCACGTAGTGTTCCTTCTTTACTCGCCTAAAAAGGCAAATAATATATACGATGGTGAATTGAGTGTATCAAAGAAATACAAACAGTCAACGCCTGATGTATTGACCATGCGTCAAAATTTGCAGGCGTATCAAATAAAGCAGAAATTGTTTCTTTGAAGTTTCCACTTGTTTCTCCAGAAATTTGTTGTACTAAATCCTATAAATTACAGAACATTGAAATGTCTGATTTAATTTTGCATAATACGTACTATACCATACATTGATTTATATTGATGTTTGATCTGTTGACGTTGTGCATTAGATCGGTTAACAATAATATCGATTAAAGCTCTTTCATTCGTACCTTCATATGGGAATACATTTCAACAACAATATAGCTAAAGTCAGCTTATTCTCTATTTCTAATTTACCTGCTCCTTTCATTGCTTGCACCAATGCTTGACAATCTGCATCAATATTAAAATTCGATACCGGGAAAATTGTTCCTTGATAGTGCTCTAAACTAGCAAGTGAGATAGAAGGTTGTTCTTCAGGATAAAATGGTTGTTGTTGTGGTTGATATGAAGGAGCGGTTGCACCACCCTGAAATATCAAAATTAAAATAATAAATAATTTTCAAGTATCGTGAAGAAAGAATTATTAATTACAGCATAATTAGATTGTGTTGCCGGCGATTGTATGTTTGGATATAAACCGCCAGATAAAGATGATGCTGTTGCCTGAGGGTATGGCTGTTGATATTGTGAATTACCAAAATCTCAAAAATAAGTAAATGATTTTGACATATATATATATATATATATAGGAATAATTGATTCATGCTTACCTCCATATTGTTGCGGGGGCTGATTTAACATAGGCGAAGATATCTGTCCACCAGGTGGTGGAAGTGACTGGTAATCGTTACCATGTCCATAACCATACGGATTGCCAGATGTTTGATTTCCACCATAGGATGGTGCTAAATAATTCTCATAGCTCGGCATTTGAGGAGTTGGCATACCATAAGGTGATGCAAACGATTGATTATTAGCATACATGGGTATTGGTGGCGGAGGATAGACAGGATACGCAGGATTACCTGTAGCATACGTTGATTGATAATCACCAGCTGGATTTCCATAAGTGTAGCCACTCATGATAATTGGACTCTGTTTATATTACTTCAGTCGACAATTATTTTCAAGTATCGTAAAAAGAAAACGACACTCTTTTTAAATAGTGTGATGACGACAGTACTGATTCAGGCTGTTCTTTCCTTATCATAGAATTTGTCCTGTCATTGACGTGTATGCGCGTTGGCGACAGGGTTGCTTTTTCAAACAAAACACAAGGCTGATATGAAAGAAGAATAGAATACAACAACAAACAACGACAGCAACATTTGATTGTTAAAGATAGATTATTTTATTTTAGTTCGATTTGTTCAATAGATCAATAAATAATAATTGAAAAATGAAACCGATCAAATGCTCTGTAACAGAGTAAAATAATATACTACAAGTTAAGCATACACATAGTACACAGTGTATAAAATATGCTTTAATTTTAGCTTGCCTTTTAGCTCAAGAATACAGAAAAAATGATGACTGAAATTCTAATGAATCTTGTAGACCTATAGTAAAACTCTACTGTTGATGCAAGACAATTATATGAATGCTAATCAGTAGTAGTTTCTATTAGAATTGTTATAGTGTCTACTGAAAATGATGAAATTAGCTAGAAGATTACGCTATGCCAATGTGTAGAATTCATATATCGTTGAACGTGTGCGCACATCACAGTGTCCACTTACGTTGGTATGTTCATTCTCAATCTATGTTGAGAAACATAATTAATTCGAAAAACAAAATTAGTAAGAAAGCAGAAATATTCTGTAATAAAAAAATAATCATATCACCTAAACCAACGCTTTTGTGAATAAGTCTTATTTTAGATATATCCATTTGAAGAAATACTGATTATTTTAGCGGCAAGTATCTAGGATTCAAGCGCTCCGGAAGTAATCATCATACTATTTTGTATGTCACTCTAATCGCGCATCATCTAATATGATCAATTTAGATTTTTGCAATAGAGCAAGTAATTTCAATCTGAAATGAAATTCGAATTACGAATAACAAATTCTATACATACAAAATAGAATTTATTCTAAATTTATATTGTAGTATCTAATGAAATTTCGACATGAAGAATTTAAATCTCTAGCATATACAAGGAAATTACACAATTGGCAAAGCCTTTCTTGGATGTGCGTCTTTTCTTTTATCAACACCTACACCGTCGATATTAAACAATTTTTTCAGGTAATTTGTATACTTCGAATATCTAAGTGTAGGGAAAAAACTGCTGTCGATGGAAATCCTGTAGACTCAGTTCTCTTTTCTGCCTTCTATTTGTTTGACACATCTTTTATTTTCAATTTTTAATAATTGACAATAGATTCAAGCGTAAAATTTTCAGAGTAAAAAGGCAACATCGATGTTCCATTGGCATTCCGGATTCTACTACGAACACTCATGTCATGTACGTCAGATTACACTCTACCTGCTTGAGCTGCTTCAAAAGAAAAAGTGTTAACAGTCGACTAATCTTCATTTGATAGTAGCTCCTATTACATATGAATATGGAAGACAACACAACTGACAACAGACCACTTTTGCCAACTAGCAATGAAATTCCGATACCCGTTCGATTCGGTTCTGTTTTTTTCCTATTTTTGTTTTTGAGATACCATCGGTAATATGCATTCTATTTGTTCGTTACCATCTTATTACTGATCGAATTCTACGTGGTCTACCACAAAATCATTCTATCATCGCCATGAATATGACAGTATTTTTATTTGAAGTTATCGATATTCCATTGAGTCTCAATTTTCTTCTCGCTAGTGAAGTTTGACCAGCAATAGGAGCGCATTGCTTCGTCTGATGGTTTGCCGATATGAACTTGTATTTTGCGAGTTGTATATATGCAGCATGGACAGCGATCGAACGACATATTGGTATCCTACATGATCAACTACTATCTACTAGAAAAAGGCTCATCTTCGCTCATTATCTTCCATTATTTTCCATCACCCTCTATCTGATTATTTATTATAGTCGGGCAATTCTTTTCCACCTTGTTGTGAATTTTTTCGATTATACAGTTCCGATTTGTCGTGGTTTTCCCTGTTATCCCTTGCATTCAATATTTGGCGTATGGGAAAACGTTGTGCATAGTATTTTGATTACTCTCATTATTACCATAGCTAGCGTTAGTTTACTTGTTCGTGTTCTCATCGAACAGTAAAATGGAACAAGCATCGGAAATTGGCAGTGCAGTTATTATCAGTACCCAAGCAGACAAAATTTTTCAAACACGCGTTTAAACACTATAGTTTTCTATAGCGTTTTTGGTTGCTCATCGAGGTTCCCGGGTACCATCCAAAAACGATGAAGATAATGCATCATGAAAACGCCAAATATTCTCACACCACGGATATTTGCATTATAAATAAAAAATTTCTCATAAACACATTAACGCACTACAAAAAAAAGTTTGCTTCTTGGCTATATTTTTCGAACGTTTTTGACTGCTAATCGAGAAACACGATTGTCACTCAAACACTAGTATCATCAAAATTAAACATGGAAACGCTAAATATAATCACGCATCAAATTCCTCACGGCAGGCTTGCCTGAAAAATACAAACGAATACCTATCCTATTTTTGAAGACGTTTTTGGCTGCCAATCGGGAACCGCGATTGTCAGTCAAATACTATCAGCAAAATTAAACAGGAAAACACTAAATATAATCACGCATCAAATTCCTCACGGCAGACTTGCCTGATAAATCCAAACGCGTATTTATCCTATTTTTCAAGACGTTTTTGGCGACCGTCCAGCATCACGATTGGCAGCCAAACACTATCAGTGGGAGAAAGTGTAGAAACACGAAATTTCTAAACGCCACTAACCAACTACTACCAGGACGTTTCAAAAAAAGAACCTGGGCGCATACAGGGTACGACGAAGTTTCAAGTTCAGAATAACGAAGGCCATAATTCGTCAAACCCAATGAGAAGACAAAAGCGTGAAAGCGCTGATTTCTCATCTGTTCCACAGCTTCCGATCATGCGCACACGCCATATACTCAAAACCCTTCTAATTCATACTACTCGCAAACTTAAGACCCAAGCCACAGAGACACGATTCTCAGCAACTAAACAATTATTCTACTACACTCGGCTCATCTCTAATGAAGAACACTTCGACGCAAAGCCAAAAGAGAAACGGTAATTTATGTTTTCTTTTTTATTAGGAACGCGAAGAGGGAACCGTTTCATGAGGAACAGGAAAGCA
>OENM01000976.1:21029-49675 GCA_900239745.1 Rotaria magnacalcarata
AAAATTGATTACATCATTTGAATTATCAACATAGTGATGAGCCATAATTGACAAAGATAGCGTAACTAGAAGTAAAAGAGAAGTAGTGATTTATGTGTCGATGGAAATATGAGCATGAGCAGAAATATTTACGGAAAATGAAAACCGCACTGTTAAGAAAATAAAAGGAAGCAAAAGGCGAAAACTGATTACCTGATTTTAATTATGGTACTGTAGATAGCGTGCTTCACGGTGTTGGATTCTGGACATGTAGCTGTTTATAAGCAGAGAAGTAATTGGATTGAGCGCAAAAGTGTTGTACAGAATTCGGATACTTTCGGTTATGTGCTAAGAGACATGGTATTATGAACCACCTCTATGTCGAAATAACTATTTAAATGGAAAGAGGTAATATGTAATTTACTAGAGTGGATGGGAAAGCGTTCTCATGAAAAAAAAATGAAAGCGATGTCGGTTGACCGATTTGAATAACTAGTTGATTAGACAGAAGAAATAAGAGGTGAGCAGCATGTTTACTCTTGTCTAATGCTTATTATTAGCCCGTTGTAGCGTTTAGAATCTTTATGAATCAGTCTTACGCAATCATTAGAAGTCTTGTTTTCTATGCATTGACTCATCCATTTTTTTATTTTTTCGAATTCGGTAATTGAATTTCTCAAATTTTGTTCGAAACATGTTTGACACGTAGCTGCAAATATAGCTTTAAAATGCGAAAAAGAATCGCTATTGACGCGTTTTAATGACTACAATATATCACTAATAAAAAGTACCTGCGCTTTAACGGTAAAAGTGATAGTATTTTGTGGTACAAAACGCATTTTTTATCCCACCAGCGATTAAACGATAAGAATCTATTGATTTCATGTGTGTACAAGCGCTCGTGAACTATTGCCGTGATTGCTCATGCTTGTTAATGTGATAAAACATGAAAAGAAAATGGAAATGAAAATTTCGGTGTTGAACACGCTTACAATTGTTAGATTTTCAGAGTCAGCGTGATATCTTTTATAGAAAGTAAAATGAAAAATAAATTGATACGTGAAAACGGTAAAAACATCGTATTTCACGTACACGCTAACGTCAATAATTCAATATTTGAAACACGAAAAGAAAAATTCTATTTGAAAACGTCTGATACTCAAGAATTTTTGTCCAAATCACGCATGGCAAACAAAATAATCGTTTAAACGCTATCAAAAGGACTAATTTAATCGTGTATGATGATGGATATAATGGGCGCAAAGCATTTACGCGTTTTCATATGGTTAAAAGCAAAAAGGTTGGCGTTTACACGGTCAATCCTCCAAAAACGCCTTAAAACGTATATAAGTATGCTTTTTGTGATGTATAAACGCGTGCTTGGAAAAAGTTGTCTGCTTGGGTAACATCAATTTTTATTATCTCCAATATGCCATTGACTGTAGTAGGATTACTATCCATATGTAGTATCGAACTTATAGCCGCCGACTAGATCGTGCCATATTTTATTTTTGTCACTTATTGGCTCTTGTTTCTTGTACCTCTCGTTTCTTTGCATTCGTTACCTAATTGGCAACAGAGAGCAAAGAAACTGTTACATATTGGATGACGACATCGAGCAACTATCGGTACCAATACAGTGATTAGTAATACCACTAATAATATAAGAAAAGTGTGACCTATACAAAAACAATTTCATTTATTTGTTGTTACATAAGATTCACGACAATTGCCCTTAGATTTTCTTGCCATATTCTCGTTTCTCTCTTACTCGCAATCTTACATATGTTTTCTCTAATAATAGTGTGATCGTTGATTTGTCATCCGATCCGGATCGTTTCGTAAATTCCGTGTAAAATAAATTGAAATCAACTAAGAGAACAATTCAAGACTTTTCTTGTTGTATCTTATTCTTTTTGGAATCCACAGCCAGTGCTGTTAGATCATGTTGATTTTTCCTCATAGAAATCTCAATCTAGCGTTTTTCGAATACTTTTCGATGAATACTAGTATCAAGAGGATATTGACACGTTTGGAGTGAAAGAGTGGATGTAGGTTCGCAGACGTTTCCGTAAAGTTGATTATTCTCGAAAAAACGCATATTCTCGTATCGATAATGTGACTACTACTTCTTGTGACGACAGTTGTTTTTGCAGTAGCTTTTTCTGTTCAACAGGTTAGTGTGTGAAATGTCAACCCAATCAAGACATAATTTATTTTGTAATTACAAGCAGGTAGTAAATGAGGAGAACGTTCATATGACTTTTCGCATGTTCTTGACTGTTTTCACGATCGAGCATGGTTATCGTTGATCAAAAATTAGTATCAATCGTATTTATTGTTTTTCAAGTTTCGTATACGGTTCTTTTGATTTAATTAACATGTTTCATTCTACTTTTCAAATTAATAGTTTTCATGTCGATAAAAGAATGCACCAGCAATTTTCCGTTTTTAAACAATATACAACCAGCATTATAAGAAAGAAAATACAGAGAAAGGTGACTTTCATTTATCAAAAGATTCTTACAATTTATATATTCCTGAGGAAGTGACACTTAGGTTTCCTGCTTTTCTGCCTTGATGGTTTTGAATGGTGACTACTTTCGAAAGTAATATTTTTCACGGCAGAGAGCTATTCGAAATGTAGTTTTGTAATAGACGCACTTATTTGACTAGCTAACTATCAACATTCTTCCTTAGAACTCTCTAGATTATAGTTGAAAGTGAAAATTTTTGACATGAGATTTGATACATATTTATAAGAATGAATACATACGAAATTATTATTTACGACAATAAGAATCTCGAACACGTTCACTCTTAGATCGATTTCTTTACAATATATTTCGTTTTTGACGGTTTTAATTTCGACGAAAGAATTGATATTCTACAAGGTAAGAAAACAAATATTTTCATTCATCATATAAATGTTCATCGAACTATAGATCTGATCTGTGCCTTTGTAAGTACTGTTTGACTTTATTTCGAACTTCCTATTAAAACTTGATCCATGAAAATGCTCTCAATTCACCGTAAGTTTTGAGGGTCCCTCAAAATGTTCATAGGCGGAAGAAAAAGGTCTTGCATATCAAATTTCTCGATTATGATTTATATTCTGTTAATAAGAGTAGTGATGTTAGCGTACTTTGGATTTGAAAAGGGTACTACTTGAAGAGCTTTGATTGTTTCTCTGTTTTTATCGAAGTCAAAAGTTTTTTATTAAATATATTATACTTGTGAAGGTTGGAAAATTTTCTAATAATTACAGTTTTATGAATAAATCGTTTTATTTTAAAATTAACTAATATATCTGTTGTGCAAAAGTCTTATGGTTCTTTCAAATATTTCTAGTATTCTAAGATTGAATTTAATCCCATTGTATGATTATGTAGTTTTTTTTTATCATCATTCAGAAAAATATAATGAGGCGCTATGAAATTTTTATAATAGATGTTTTTAAGAATCATTCCAATGATGAAAAACAGATTGAACAGAAACAAAACAAAATAGCAGTTCATAACTACGGATCTATTTTTTATGTAAAAACCTAATTCAGATCCACACGGGGCTAAAAATTCTACAGTTAAAAGTCTACTTAAAAAAAATGGTAACACAAAAAGCTATTACATAATAGAGAATTCCGCTGAGTTTTTCTTTTATTATAGTTAAGATATTATATTTCCATTATTATAACTGAAATATTTTACTTCCAGGTATGATAATTTTAGATTCCAGACAGATACGGTCTCCGTCTGGAATATTTGTACAAGCTGTAGATATTTCATATAGATTAGTTTTGTTTTGTATAAGTATGAAAATAAACAAAATTGGAAATGCGTAATTTTAAGCTAGTGGTACTTTGCCTACTTCGTAATCACGTACAAGATCACTTGGATGAATCCACTTTAGAGGTCTCGTAATGTCAATCTATATTCCGCGTATGCTAAAACACACGCTTATCTCAATGTCGATGAAGTTTCAAATATATGATTGAATTTTATCTCAGTTTAGAATTCGATACGTTCATAGTTTTTCTATTTTAATCCCAGATCGACCGTACTGCATCATAAGTTGGCTCACGTCTATTTAAAAAACAGATCATTTTGCTGCTATAAGAGCAAATATTTACATTATTTAGAATCTGCAGATTTCCACAATCACCTATTAGCAGTTACCATATAATTGCTTCTAACATTCCTAGGAAAAAGCAATGTGCTTTACACACTAGCGAGCTGATTCAAATTGTTCAATAGAGCGTCTCATATTCATACACAAGTTTGGAATCTTGCCGCCGCATATTTGAGATAAGTTGTTTTTCAGACTACTCCCTAATCTGCGACATTATCAAAATGACTATGCTATTATTTGGTAACGGCCGCTACTTCCTTTTATGTTTTATACTTGGACAATGTCACATTAATTATATAATAGC
Organism: Rotaria magnacalcarata; assembly: GCA_900239745.1. Lineage (NCBI taxonomy): Eukaryota > Metazoa > Rotifera > Eurotatoria > Philodinida > Philodinidae > Rotaria > Rotaria magnacalcarata. The sequence goes on from OENM01000976.1 coordinate 25,441, forward strand.
AGCTTGACCGTCATAGAACTCTTCTAAATTAAGTTTATTAGGTCTTTTTCAAGATGTAGTAAATGCATCTAACGATTCAAATTATTGCGCACATGATTGGGCTATGTTCAAGACAGCCGTACTACTTTCTCATGAATATAATATGACCACCGGAAGAGAACTCATCGAATGGCAATCACAAACACCTACTGGTGCTGCAATAGATGCTCTCAGAGATACATGTAATGCAGTGTTCACTTCAAATATTGTTGGTATCATTGGCTCAGGGTTATCCACTGAAGCTCATATACTGTAGTCGCGCCTTTTGCAAACGAAATTGGTATACCTGTCATGTCACAATCTGCAACTGATCCTGATTTATCAGATAGAAAGGCTTATCATAGTTCCTATCGTACGATTTCTTCCGATAAGAAAGCTGCATTGGCTCTTGTAAAACTAATTCTTCGATTTAATTGGTCATCATGTGCAATAATCTATCAGAATGATGTCTTTGGAGCTGGTGCATTCAAAGCTATCAATGAAGTATTTGAAAATACTGGCTTGATAGGCAGACAATCAATGGAATTCAATATGGCTGAGCTTCGTATTCGAGGTGACTTGAAAACATATTTAAATAATGCTGCAACAAGAACTGTTGTCGTATGGGCTCAACCAGTTTACACAACCTTGATCCTGCAAGCTGCTCTTGATTCTAATGTAGTTGGTCCATATTTTACATGGATACTAAGCTTCAATGTTTCGTTGAATTCTTTCAATCCAAACGATTGTGAAAGATAAATAGGCATGTTTCTCATTCAACCAGCTGTCGCTTCGGTTCTCGACGCACTGTATAATACAACCTTATTAAATTCTGCATATAACATTTGACAAAAATATGAACCTGAAACATTTCCGGGGTTGGCGAGTGTTGATTATTATGCATATTTTGCATTTGATGCAACCTGGACATTGATTCAAGCATTACAAAAACTATGTTCATCATTTTTCGGATCGTTATCTTGTTTCGACCGTCGTTTCATTCATTCTGATTTGTTATTGAATGAAGTTGATAAAACTGATTTTCTTGGTGGATCTGGTCCCATACAATTCGGTGTTAATGCAACAGATAGAATTAATGGTTCTTATTACTCTGCAAAAAAAGGCACAGATTACTTCAAACGGTTTAACTCTCGTGTCCATTTTAGACTATACTGATCCTGGTGATTGGAGAGTACCTGCACAAGAAAATGTTATTATATGGCCAGGTAATCCATGGATAAAACCTACAGATCGTGCAGTTCTAAAAGGTACAACTTTAAGAATCGGTGTTATTGAATCAGTTCCATTTACAATAGTTCAGCACGTAGTAAATGAATCTGGATATAATACAACAGAGCTCATTGGCTATGTTCCAGATCTGATTGAACTTTTGCGAGTTACAACTGGATTTATTCCCGTCATTCAATTAGCATCCTCAAATCAAACTTATGCTGCATTAGTACAAGCAATAAGTAATGGTGATTATGATAATGTCATAGGTGATGTCACTGTTATTTCTTCCAGAAGAGAAATAGTCAGTTTTTCTATTGGTATATTAGATAATTCATTAAGTATAATTATTCGGCAATCATTCAATGTTGACATCGATCTGTTATCGTTCTTAAAACCATTTTCTCGTAGTCTATGGTTATTAGTGTTAATTGCATTTGTCTATGCGGGTATTTTAATGTGTATGTTTGAAAGACACGATAACGAAGCATTACAAAATCGATCACTAGTATCGCAACTTTCAATGAGTTTATGGTTTTCTTTCGGTAACATGGTTGGATACGGTGCAGATTTTCACGCCAATACAGCTTCTGGACGTTTAATAACAGCTGGTTTATTTATCTTGTGTTTAATGTTAGTAGCATCATATACCGCAAATTTAGCATCGGACTTAATCATTTCGAAATCGCAAGGTACTATATCCGGAATTGATGATATCAAAAGTGGCAAAATACCATTTAATCGCGTTGGTGTTCGTGTAGGTACTGCAAGTGAAGATTATTATTTAAGAGAGGAAATCGAAATTATTATCCATTAAAATCTCGACAAGATACGTATGATAGTCTACTTGCTGGTATCATTGGCGTGTCATTCATAGATACTGATGTTTCGGCATATGTCACCAATAATATCTATTGTAATTTGACATTGGTAGGAGCCGATTTCGATAAGGGTGTGTTCGGTATAGTTACTCCTAAGCAACGGATCTATGCGCAAGATTTAGATATAAATATTTTATTATTGAAAGAAATAGGTGAACTTGATAATCTAAACCAAAATGGTTTCAAGTATCGAACTGTCCTAATTTATCTGAAAAATCGACGACGATCGGCATTGAAACTACACGTGGACTATTTTTAATTTTTGGAGTGATTAGTATTTTATCATTATTATTATTTATATGGAACAAACGGTATAAGTTAAAAGACAATTCACTTATTCGTAAGTGTCGCGAAAAGTCCTCGAACAAAAAAGAAGAATTGACGAAAACAGTACCAAACAAATTTTTTCGGATCATAGGAGACCATCGCATAAAAATTGGTGATACTATAAATTTCTAAGCGAAAACTGTCTTTGTTACGAGAAACATATTTTCACTGTAAAATTAAACAATGCAAATTGAGTCGAACGGAAAGCAGAAACTACTGATCACATGATGATGGTAAATCATAAGATTACCGGTTTCATTTTACTAATCGATATCGATGTGAACTAGTTTCGAACGAAACGACAAACAATAAAAAAAAAGGATTTCGTCACCGTCACGTCCCTAGTACAGATCTTTTCTAGCATTCGATTTTGTCCATCATCAAATTAATAAAACTAGTCATCTTTTGTCTCAATACTTTGTTTATTTCCTTGTGAGATTGCGTTTCATAGAGAACAATCATATCATGAGGGTGTGAGTGTGATAAAACTCGAATGAATTAAGAGACATAATGATTGGAACAGTTGAATCCCGTGTTTAGTTTTTAATTTTTATCAATAGCGTTCTACATCGCAATATATTAGTTTAAAAATTTCAGGATAACTGCATGGTTAAAGCATGTAATCATCAATTTCGATCTGTTGATACAAATGTTTCGACATATCCCATGTAAAAAAATTTACCCAAAAAAATGACTATTAAGTACTTTCAATAGTAGGTTTTGCGCAGGGTAAAGTACTTATAAGGTAACCTTTTTAAGTATTTTTCATACTTTTTGACTAAAAAGCACTGATAAGTACTTTTGAAGGTAAGAAAAGTATGATAAAGTACTATAAAAAGTGAAATATAGTAAGAGAAATTCCTTTATTTTACTTTATTACTATTAAAAGTGACTTTTGGTTCACTTTTTTTTACATGGAATGTCACCAATAATATCTATTATAATTTGACCTTAGCAGTAAACGATTTTGATAAAGGTGCATTTCGTATAATTACTCCTAAGTAACGGATCTATGCACAAGATTCGGATGTAGCTATTTTATCATTGAAGAAATCAAGTGCATTGGATGCTCTAAAAGAATTAGTTTGACGTAAGTAGTTGTCTTGCTTCATCTCAAATATCAACAGCAATGCCCATCAAAGAAACGGGTAGATTGTTTTTAACTTTTGCAGTGATTAGTATTTTTATTTGTATGGAAGAAATAAACATGTGCTAATGAATTGAATGCAACGCACAGACGTTACAGTATCGTATTCGGTTCTATTTACTTTTAAATCTTCTAAATTTCTAGTAGTGTTTTCGAACATTTTCTAATTATGAAATGTCATTTCATAAAGAACAATCATGTTTTAATAAAAGAACCGTTATGTACTAGAAATAAATATCTCATTAGTTTCAGTCAAGATGTCTTATATGGTTAAGTGTTCTTCAATGTATTTTCGATTTTTTTCTGTCGTTGTTCATATATTTTTGTGTAGTTGTGCGAAATAGCGACATCGAAATTCTATTATATTTAGTATTCAAGTTTCAAAATTTGTACCTGAAAGTGGCTGTTATCGATTATTATCTGTACAACTAAAGTACGCAGGTGTGAGTATGAGATGTTTTTAAGGTATAACTATGGTCACTTTCAAGTACAGACATATAAGCTGAAGAACAATAGAAATGAAACTAATCAGCTCAAGGTTCGGATAGGGTGTGAACTATGACTGATTATGTCATTCATAAATATCTTACACATACACTCGGCAACTTCGACTGCACAGAAAGATTAAACAAGTCCACAGTAAACCATCGAGACCAGCCTTTTCTCATAATTAGATTAATCAGTAAGAAATGATAACGTTGCAGCTCTGTTAAGTATATTAAATTTGAATGTATTGAATATAGTATCGGATTGTGTCTATTTCAGAAAGATGTTCTTATGATCTAACTTCAACAACAACTATGCAAAAAGAACTCATAAGAAACAATAAATCATCGCTATTTAATGACATTAGATCTTTTTAGCAATATCTTTAATATTAGAATATCTTTCTGTTTATCATAAAATTTTAATTTCGACAATAAAATATTCCCTCTGATCTATACACTAATGGCAATATCGCTTTCAAAATGTAGAAAAAAAATCGAGCGCCGTAGCCACAGGCTTGATTATTCCCTACTCCTTTTGTGTGGATGCATACGAATAAATTGAGATTAAAAAAAAAAGGTTTCTATACATTCGTATCTATTTATTTTTCTATTAAAAGAAAAGATTAACGTCAAAGTGATCAAAACAATTGGTAAGCCATATAAATGCTATACAATGCAACCGATTCATTGTCTGATGTCAATACAACGATTGTTGGAAAATAGGGAGAGAGGTTTTACTGTATCATTCTATCGAAGATATTCATTATTTCCAATAAGCTCTAGTGAATTATGGTAAAAGAAAAGAAGAAAAAAGAAACGAATAAATAGATAAGATACTCTTCAATGATCTATCAAAGAAAGTCAATATCAAAAGAAACAAATAAAAAGGTATATAAAAATGCGCTTGTACTATCTGACGTCATAAAAACATCGAATAATATATTCATGTACAAAAGATCATTGCAACGAACCACTTCTCGGACTGTTTTATCAAGTACTCGACAAATTCATGCAATGTCTATGTGGAGTATTAAGAGTGAACATTCATCTTCGGATTGCAGTTCTGTAAGTATTACTTAACTTTCATATTTCATAAATGTAAGAAGAATAATCTTAACATTTCTTTTATTCTTCGATAAACTGGAATAAATTCGAAGAGACATGAAATAATCCTACGTGTGTCCGTTATTGGCTTCATTTTCTTTCGCTCTTTCAACCATGAAACTGATTGAGTCAGTCAGTCAAGGTTTTAGTTTGATTCGAATAGCAAATTACTAATTTGTCATATGTATTTACATCATAGAAATGAAAAATCAACAATAATCGATGCATAAAAATATATTATCACAACAAAACCACAGTTAATTTATCAATTTTGTTAGATATACAAAAGAAAAAACGAGAGAGAAAGATGAAGGTGACGGTGTACAATGAAAATAAATATAACATTGTCTTATCGCATGCAGTGTTCGAGGACGGCCGATCATGATCGTGTAACTCGAAGCCTGGCATATTCTTACTAAAGAACGTCAGTAAGAAACATTCGTCTTAATGGTTCTATAAAAGTTATTATGTAAAAAGATGAAAGCGAGAACTACAAGGGAAGAGAGCAAAAAAAATTGATGATATTGATCTGTCACTTTTATGAACAGAAAAAAAATGTATAGCGATTATCAAAATTGTATGCGTCTGAACACAAACACCTTTTGATTCTTCTGACATACTTATATACAATCGTTTATATATACTTCTGTTAGACCTACATAATCTTTGAGTAAACGACAGCATAGATAGAACGGGTTGCTTAGCCTATCTTTCTTCCTTACTCTTTTTCTTTTCTTCTTCTTCTTTTTTTTCCTGCGATATTTATATGTATCAAAAGAGACGTCAGTGTCAGCGATGACGAAAATGGTCTATATCTATCACTGATCCACATCATCATCATCATCATCGTTACTACCAATAGTTTTCTTGGGTCTCTTTTTGCTGAAAATGACATACACGCTCACATATACGCGCTTGTATATATATCAGGCTTATCTTTCACATAGTACTAAACAGCCGGGAGGAAGAGAGGGAAAACGATGTGCACATATGCCTATTCGTATCGTAAGCATATAAAGCTAGAGAGGTGATAGTATGTAAACTCATTCTCCAACAAGTTATTCGTACTATAGTCATCTAAATCAAATCAAGTAAGAAAAATGAAGACGATTCGATTGTGCATGCGAAATAAAATTTTCTTTCTTTCTTTCTTTTGAATACTTTGATGGTTAACATGGTGGATTAGAAGTGTGTTGTTCTAATTAGTATACGACCTGAATCGTTACGAATTAAGAACAAAACAAAAAGAGCAGCTGAGAAGAATATAAGGTGTCTCTCTCTCCTTGTCCCCTTTCTTTTTTTCTTTCTCTTTATCTTACATATTTTATACGTTTTTTTTTCTCCCACTTTCTTCTGTATTCGAAATTATGACCAATTGAGCTCCCCGATGAACAATTGTAGTGAAGAGCATAAGGAGAAAAGAAAAACATGGTTTCACCAATACCATCACGAAAACATCACTTATTTCAGGTCAATCATCATGTACGAACTTCTATAATGCTTCTATCAATCATGGAGGGTGCCGAACTTGATCTCAACAATACCGTTCTTTCTTCATCTTCGAAACCAGCTACAGTATCATCATCATCATCGATATCAACTTCAGATGATTACGAAAAAGGTTTGCCCATTTTCCTTTGTTCTCATGAAAAATATCTTTGTTTTACACTATTTTCAGATCTTCAATTAGCTGCTGAACTTGGCAGATGTTTACTCGAACGAAACCAAGAATTGCAAAGTTATATTGACGTTTTACAAAAACAAATTGACGATGAACAATCTAATCGAAAAGTAAATTGAACAGAATCTAAAATAACGATTCTTATGGAGAAAAAAAAAACATTTCATTTTCATGTAATGGATTAACACACATCTCTATTGGTTTTAGTTATTACATGCTAAACTTGAATCAACTCGTGAAGAACTTGATACGAAATGTAAACAAACAGAAACACTAGATGCAGCTAATTTCGACCTGGAACAAGAACTTGCACGACAACGTCGAGAGAATGAAATAAATCGACAACGTATACAAGAGTAAGTATTTATACTCAAATATTCAGTCAACCATACGATATATATATATATATATATACAATCATAGTATGATTGATATATGTGTAGACATAAAAATGTTTTCATCATTTTGTGCTTAAATTGTTCATACACATAGAATGTCTAGTCATCTCGTCTTTGTGACATAGGCGAAAAATTGCCCATCATAATTAATGAATTCAGATCAATATTTATAGATTTTATTTCTAGACTATCTGATTTATGTGAAAAAACACGTAGGCAATGTCATGATGTTGAAAACGAATATGAAACATTTCGATTAAAACAATTTGAAACACATTTCTTTCCTAAACTATCAAGTTCGCCTGTAAAAAAATCGAACATTTCTTCGATCAAAAAGCTACAGCGTTCTCATTCGCTTAACTTAAATTCAACACCTAATCAATCATCGAATCTATCAACATGTTCGAATGTATTCGACATATCGTCAACATCAATTTTCAAAACACATCTTACCGAACTTAAATCACGTATTAATACTCTAACAAGTGAATGTTCGCGGTTGAATGAAAAACTTGATAAGTCTGATAAAGAAAAACGCTATTTAGTTGATCGAATAACAATTCTCGAACGGCAACGTCGTGATGATAATGATTCATTACAAAATGAATTAAACGATTGCAGAAAACTGTTAGAAAAATATACGAATGATAATTCAAATTCAATTTTATCGACAATCTATTCACCACCCGAACATGAAATCTCATTATACGATGAAGTTCTATTAGAAAGTAAACAGTCAATAACTAAACTAGCATATGAACCAACAAATTATAAAGTTTTATTTGCACGTGTTTATGATAAATTAAAGATAAATAATAAAAGCGATCGATGATTTTTCTTTTATACATATTGTACAAAACAAAAACTTTTTCTTTTGGTACGTTATTCATGCTTTTAACTTGAAGTATTTTTTTTTAATGTGTTCGTTCGATTTCTTTTCGTCATGAATGTGTTGTTTTTATTTCTCTGAATTAGTCATTTTATCTATTTGTTATCCTAGTGTAGTTCGTGTTTATATATACTGTTGATAGATGTTAAAATTGTGTAACTTGCACAAGATTTGTTCGTTTGCTTTTTTTAACAAGTATCTATCACATAATGTATTTGTTCGCAATCTCGTACACATTGTCTTTCTTTTCAAGGCAATATAGTTTATGTGTGTGCGATTCTTTTCTTTTCTATTTCAACGTTTTATTCTTTTCCCTATTGTTCATTTGTTTATTATTCATTGAATAGTTTCGTTATAGTTAATTGTTTGACTTCTTTTTCTAAAACTCTTTAATACAAAGAAATACCGACGGTTGATATATATATATATATGTTATTTTAAAAGCAAACTGAAATCTTCTAAACAGTTCTCATTGATCTGATATTTATTATTTATCTTTGGCTCAGAATTGAAGAATGAAATTTTTAATCTAACTCGATAAATTTCATTGATAGTGAATATTAAAAACAAAAACTTTTTCTATGCCTATATAACAGGATTAATTTTATCGCTAAGTTAAATGATTGCTGTGTTTTACAGTCGAAGTGCAGTTATGAAACAGTCAACAATAAAGAAGAAATGATCGACCTGAATAAAATATAAAGGTCATTAACTTGTAAAATATCAAGGATATTGCCTATTGGTAGTGATATGCTTTTTAAAAATGTTGATTTCTTATTGATATAAATATATATACGTATATGATTTCAACAGCAAAGGCCAAAAGTGACAGGGTCTGATTTAGTTTTCAGTGAAGCCCAATCAACGAACTAGTGCCTTGAAATAGAAACAGAATATTTACATATCGATGGGCAATCTTGTTTACAAGTGCTAGTTAGAAATCAGTTCATCGAAACACAAAAAGAAAAGAAATATTAAATAGCAGTTGTCGTTCGTATTCATTTTCGGTAATGAATATCAATATTCTTCAATAAAAGTTACGTTGGAAGAGAGAAAAAATATTTATGGATGTTAAATAGTTCTATTTACACATTTTTTAGTTTCACACGTCATATTTTTATTTACCGAGCGACATCAACAATTGTCGTTTCGTTTTGCTATATATACCAACGATATTTAGACTTACTCAACATTATTATTAATACAAACTGAAAAAAAAACACATAAAATGACAATTATGCATTGCCTTTTAATCGTAAATATTTTTCTCTTGATTAATAAATCAATGGCATGTACAACGCCTACCTTTGAAAATTTAACAGTTCCATCGAATTTTAGTTTAAATCGTTTTCTTGGCCGATGGTACGAAGTAAAATGGTTACCAGGTGAATCCCATAATGAATCTGATATATGGCGAGATTTTTCTCAAGAATTTCAATTAGAAAATAATGTTAGCCAACGTCTTATCGTAGCCGGTAAAGCACGATTACCGAACCAAGCACAATGTTTTTCAGTTGGTCCTTGGTCAATTCTGGCAAATAATAGTGCAAAAATGATTCTTGAAACCCAAACAATCAATAGTAACACAACCCTGAATTGGCCTTATTATGTTGTAAAAATTGATTATGATCATTATGCATTAGTCTATGGATGTATGTCACAGAATTATACGAGTAATGATGCATGCGAAGAACCTATATTATGGCTATTTAGTCGTACGAAATCTTTATCAACTGACTATTCAAATCCGCTTGATAATTATATTGAAAATACATTATGTATTAATTTAACAAAACTTGAAATCACGCCACAGAGCGAAACTTCATGCTATTCATCATCAAGTCTAAAGAACTATTCAATGAATAAAATAATTATTTTTAATTTACTTATTTTATATTCATTTCTAATACGCAAATAAATTTGTCTGACAAAAAAAAGCATGACTAATAATAAGATATTGTATTGTATAGAAGCAAAAATAGATGAGTTATTTAGTCATCAACTTTATTACGAAGTGAATGTGATTCTCGTTTGAGCACCTAAAATAGAAATAATCAATTAATTGATTTACGATAAAGCAAGTTTCTGTTTTTTTACATTAAGAAGTGTTTGTGAACTTTCAAGAATTTTCATATAAGCAGCTTCTGTCTCACCGATTGTTTGATCGAATTCAGTTCTTGCTGTAGTTTTTCTTGCTAAATTTTCATTAATTTTTGACAACTTGTCACTTGCAAATCTTATTTCATTTTCAAGTCTATGTTTATCTTCTTCTTCAATTAAGATTTGTCGTTGTAATTCATCACGTTTCGCACATAAATCTTCAATACCTAAATTAGAATATTTTCAAAAAAGACAAGAAAAGCAAGAAGAGCGTACATTTAACTAATTCATTGTTATAGTTTTGTAAAGCAGCACCTTGTTGAGACATGATACAAAGATCGATTGAATTGAAAACTTGTAGCAATTCTCATTTCTTCTTATCATCCGACAACTGTCATGTCAGTTCTATGGCAATATAGATATAGAAAAATGATTCGTTCTCTTTCTTTCTGTGCATTCTAGCAAGTTAGTTAAGCAATGAAACTAAGGAATGAATTGGGTAAATTATGGAATAAGCAGAACTCACCCGTTGATTGAGGATGGCATTGTAAACAACAGGAAGAAAACGAAAGAATCTTTGCGTTCTGTCTTTTCTGTTCGTGTTTAGGTCTTTGACATGGGATGTCTATTCTCATATTTCGTTCGTCCCACGGCCAGTGCCGACATTATTGAAACTCCACGTCAAGTATTCTCATGGTAGCAGCATGTTTTCACGTGACTATTATACATACTTTATTTGTTCTTTTAGGGAAAAAGAAGATCGTAAAGCAATAAGAAAAGAAGATTTTATTCTTGACAAAATTAAAGATGAAACAATCTATCGATTACCAGGTTCTATTAATGGACAGCAATTTATTGGTAAGATTAACAGAAGAATAAAAAAGTAAATATGCGTTTCTCAATTGATTCATTTTGATATTTCTAGTGCAAAATTGTGACGTGCGTTATTATGATTATACTTGCTGAAAAATCAATTGTTTTGTATTTATAGAATTGTACTGTCTATGTATTTGATCATACCGGTCAAATACAAATCGATGATTGTACGAATTGTCGAATTTTTATAGGTCCTGTTCGTGGAAGGTATAGGAAAATACGTTTTTGACACCAAATAAATGAATTTTTCTTTCAGTATTTTTATTCGAGATTCAACAAATTGTATATTAGCTACAATGTGTCAACAATTTCGTACGCGAGATTGTCGCGATTTATATGTCTACATAACATGTGCTAGTCAGCCAATTATTGAATCATCACATAATATTAAATTTGGATGTTTAACTTTTAATTATGATAAATTATCCGGTAAGATTAATTCGTATTGAACAAAGAAATTTTTATGAAATGTAAATATTAGAACAATATAAGTCAGCTGGCATCAGTCCATGGAATAATACTTGGGGCAATATTCATGATTTTACATCAATTCCAGATTCGTCAAATTTTTCATTACTTAATGCAGTAAAATTTGACGAATTTGAATTTTATATTCTTGTTTTTATTTTTATTTTTGAATAGAATGAACATGTATTTAAACATCTACCTATTCCAACAGATCCATCATGTAGTCATTTGAATGTCAATGATAGTATGGAAACAAGTGTAACACCTTATACCTACGGTGAATTATATCGTCATCGAAATGAAGAAGTAAATGATTGATGAAGTATTTTCAAAAGTGACATTCTTCGTATTTTAGCGTTGTTTAGTAGTATTGTTTCATCATATAAATGCTGAAGTTTGTGCTCGGGAATTAATTGCAATAGCTAAACAAGCTGACGTTCGTTGATGAATATTTTTATTTTCGATAGAAACAAAAGATTTTTCTTCATTTAAATTTAGATTGTACTTGTACAAACAAAATCTTATTCAATAAATGAAATGAGTGCATCAAGATTATTTTCTGGCAATGCAAAATATAATTCATTGGTCACGAAAGGTCCTGTTATAGGACTAGAATTTGCTGGTACAAATTGTGTGGAACCATGTCAGCAATTAGTTAAAAAATTAATTCAATCGAAATATCAAAATTTATCTTGTAAAATTCTTTTTCAGTGAATGAAAACAACATTTATTTTCTTATTTTTTGTTTTTCAGATTTTATTAGTGAATCAGCAACAGATTCTCGGGCACAACTTGATAAATTTTACAATTTTGCAAGCATGCAAATGTTTACTTAGAATGATATTTTTTCTTCTTATTGTGAAATAGAAGCTTTGACAATCTATTCATATTTAACTGTGCTTTAATTATGTTGTATTTGTAATTTATGTTGTTTTTATCCGTCCATAGAAATTTCGAAAAAGAAACGATAGAGCAAAACAAATAACATATCTGCTTATGTTTTGTAGATTTGTTTACCCTCTCTTTTTTGCTTCTCAATGATAAAATCTTATTCAAGACAATGAAAGAATGACAGCAACAGGTATAAATTCGATTGAAAAAAATGGCGATCAACAACGTTTAAATGAAGGTAGTACAAATGATAATGACGATAAACTTGTGCAAGAATTTAGTCATCTTTTGGAAAAATCTAAACAATTATTTAATGGATTGAGGTAATGATTGATTTTTTTTTCTTCGGAAAGTTTTCTATATCCATAGTTCATTTCAGGGATCTTCCACAATATGGTCATAAACAATGGCAGCCACATTTTGGACGAACATTTGATGTATATACTAAATTATGGAAATTTCAACAGCAACATCGGTATAGAAGATTCTTTTCTTTTCATTCGTGAATTTTATTATTTGTTAAATTAGAGTTCTTCTCGATAAAAAATATAATCTTAAACGTTGGCAAATAGGTGAAATAGCTTCAAAAATTGGTCAACTTTATTATCATTTTTATATTCGAACATCAGAAACCAATTATCTAAATGAGGCATTTTCATTTTATTCAGCCATCCGTACACGTGCTTATTATTCAAAAGTCAATCGTGAAGAAAAACCTGATTTAATGGTTAAAAAGTTACGTTATTATGCGCGCTTTATTGTTGTCTGTCTTTTATTGAAAAAAACAAAAATTATGCGTGAATTAGTAGGTGAATTAAATCGTCAAATAGATGAATATGTTAAAGCTTATGATCCTGACGATAGTCTTGAATGGCAACTTGTTTTAAATGAAATATCAACATTTATCGATATTGATAATCAATTAAATATTGATCAAATACCAATAGCATTATCATATCGTTTAACAAATGCATTGATACCACCATTACCATTAGGTTCAGAAAAAATCCTATCGAATATTCAATTATATTCAGTCGAAGAAATACTCATCATTGGAAATTATCAAGATCAAATCAAATTCAGTGAACGTATGTACATAAGAGAAAGATGTATTCTGCTTGAGGATATCCGTAACCTTGGTGATTTAATTTGCCTGTCATCGAGTTTATTCAGTTACTACAAAAATGAGCCTATTTTTTATTCTTTGTTTTTTAGTTACGATTGATATGTATCGAATGTTGCAAGCTGTTGAAAAACAACCGATTGAATCTACATTGGCCTATGACGAAAAATCGACTATGCAATCTCCAACATCGACAAATCATCAACAACGCGACATTTATGTAAGGATATTTAATTAATTATTAGAATTTTTAGAATTGTCACATGAGGCGACATATTTCTATGAAAATGTGTTCTCTTGTTGACAATAGTATCGTGACGGATATATCTGGTCATTTATTGTTTTATTTTACTTGCGCATTGTCTCTTTGAACCAGAGATGCCAGACGTGAAAGTCGAAAATCCGGAAAGGTTTTCAAGGATCAGTTTTAGTCACGTAAAGAATCTCTTTCACAAATATATTATCCATAACTTCATATATTTTCGCAAAATAAAACATGTTTTAATTGTGCAAATAAAAACAAACACTTAAATATAGTTAGTTTATAGAAAATAACTTAGAAATTCTGCAATTTACAGTTAATTAACACGTTGTTTTTTGGCACAATATTTTGTGAAACACGATCTGAAAGGAGTGTTGAAGTATAAAGGGTAGAAATTTGGACTCGGTCCCCCACAGACTGGGACAGAGAAATTAATTAATTAAATTCTCTGTCACGGCCTGTAATGGTCTCTACTGACTCCATAGATCAAAATACAGACCGTGACCGAAAGGCTGCATATATGATTACAGACAGTGGCAGAAAAACTGCAAACACTCAGAGATCGTGGTAGACAGGTTCCAGCAAAGGAGCTCCATCGCGTTTCACATTTTAATCGCACAGGCATTGCGTTAACAGCTTTTTCATTACAATGAATAAGTTTCTGCAGTTCTGGTTTTGATAAAAATGAGTTAAAACGAATTTTTAATTCAGCTGCAACAAGTTTCGTTGACATATAATTTCGTTTATCGTCGTATAGATGCTTCATAGAGAACATAACCATGTAATAGAAATTATAATTTGTTCTACTATTTACACTAGAAGAGAAGGGAAACTATATGCAACGAGAAAGAAATACGAATTGGACGTGTCAGATGACCAATAGAAGAAAATATTAAATCTCTACCGAATTATTCACAATTTAGAATGCTAAAATGAATGAAATAAAACTGAAATAAAAAATGGCTAAAATCCGGAACATCTGGCATCTCTGCTTTGAACATCAAAAGCACTTAAATAACTCGAGTTCATTGAAAATTCAGATAAAGAATAGGGAGATAATTATTTCGTTTAATATTTCATGACTACATGCCATCAGATTGATTCAACTGAGAACAATTAAATTTTTATTTAGAATCTTTACGATGGTGATTTTCAAAATCGGTTAAATCCTCATAAATATCTACTATACAAACCAAATTTCAGTCAAATCTATGCATTTACTGCTTCTGCCTTTAAAGAATTACCAAATAACGGCATTCTTTTTCTCTATATCTCTGCCGATGGTTATGATACATATTTGAAAAGTAAAGTCGAACAATCATATGATTTTGGCGGTGTCAAAACAAATAATCGTCACGATGATAAAATTGAAAATTCCAATTCTCCACCAACATCAGCAACGAATACACTAGGAAAAAACTCTTCGCCATCAATTGTAACAACAACAACGGCGACATCACCCATAGGACCTGTTAAAGATGTCCATAATATTTTTCCAGGAGATCTCTATCCATTTTTACGCAAACCATTATTTTTAATCATTGATAGTAATAATAGTATTGCTTTTCAAAATATGCCAAATTTATTTGGTCAACCATTTATCTCATTACTTTCGCCTATTAAATTACCAATAGTATTTCATGGTAAGAAATAATATATTTTTTTGAAAAGACAAGTCAACACAAAAAACAATGCTTTTTTCTTTTAAAATAGATTATCAAAATAAAGGAAGCTTATTTACATTATTTTTAACATCACCCGTATTTGCATTTTGTTTCGTATGTCATGTAAATGATTTAACAAGTGAACAATGGAATTTATGTCACGAACATATCAATAAAATTATTTTTGAAATAACAAAATTGTTTCTCAAATCAAAACTTGTTGGTAAGAAACATTTTGATCTTTTGACGCCAAAAACATTAGCATTCCTGTCTTCGTTTTCTATGTAGATAGTACAATTTATCATTTTTTTGCGGATGAATTTTTACGTTTATTTCTATCACGATTTGTTTTTTGCTATGCAGTACTACGTTTACATCGAGCATTTAAAGTAAGTTTATAGTTCTATTGATTAATTAATCTAGTCTTTAATTTGAATGAAAATTTTAGGGATCTGGCTTTTATCCATCATCTCAACCTCAATTATCTAATGATCTTCTTGAAAATGTTCAAGTTCATAAGATGATTCTCGAATTATCAGCTATGTTAAGTGTTCGTCAACTATTTCTCGAAGGACCGTTGATAACTGCTGATTTACTTGCGTCGAATTAACAGTCCAGTCGTTTATAATACAAATTCTCATGGGTTTTTAGTCTTCCGACGTATCATGTATTTAATGTTTTATGTTCGTGTTCAAGTGTATAATCCATTATGATGTAGTCAATACTTTTTATTTCAATATTTAATCATTTTTGCTGTGTTCAAGTGTCTTTTTTCTTGTCTTTATTGTCAACGATGTGTCTGATGTTTGTTGTGTATATGAAAAATTTTCTTTTTCTTTCTGCTTGAAAGCAATGATAGTCATAGATAAAATTGATGATCGGCGGAAACACAACAAAATAATTTGATGATAAAAGTCGAATATGTTGCTTGTTTTTCAAATATCAACATAAATGAAAGTATGGAGATGGATGGTTGCTTGCAAACGTTGATTGGATTAATTGGTGAAATCAAAGAATGAGTATAATCATTACGATGAATTAAATTGCTTTTTATTTTTGACATGCAAGTAACGTCTTTTCCTGACTGATGAGTTGCATAAGAACTTGAGAAGACCTATCAATAATTAGTGAATCAAGAAAATGGCTAAATAAATTTTTACCGAAAGATAAAGGATTTTATTTGCTAAAAAAGGGAGTATATATGAAACATTTTTAATAGGGCGTAGTTGTTTTGCAAGTACAATATAAAATAATCCTCACAAAATGAGAGTGTTTTGTAAATTGTGAAAACTTTGATAATGAAATCGAAATAGTGTTTAGCAATTAGTGTTTTAATTAAGTCTTTCTACATGATTTACAATACCTTAGAGGAATTGAGAACACCGATGTATTGTGATATTGTACGAGTTGTCGGTATTTTCCTGTGTATTGCAGCATTCATAGGGACCATTTTAAATGGAGCTCTTGTTTACAGTTTTATTCGATAAAACGTTCTTTGCTCATCACCAAATATACATGTGATGTTCATCGCAATTATGGGTCTTATGATACCGTGCTCAATTTTACCATCAACTGGAACACCATCAATTTATTGTCGATGGTTATATAGACGTTTAGGATGTCAATTAAGCGGTGTTATTGCTTTTTTCTATGGTTGTTCAAGTTCATATTTACTTTGTACAGTTAGTCTAAGTCGATGTTATATTATTATGCGTCCATTTCACGCTAATGAAGTTACTGTAAGTAAAAAAATTATATATTGACTTATTCTATGAAAACAAATCTCTTAAATGAATATAGATTGAAAAATCCGTTTGCATTTCAAGTATTGTTGTGTTTATCTCTTTTATTTGGTCGATTTTACCAATAATTGGATGGAATGAATATACTTTAAAGGTTAGTTTTTCTAATTTTCTCCACTAGGATTAGAATATTTTATTTTAGGGAACTCGCGCTTCTTGTTGTATTAATTGGTACGATCGACGTCTCTCCTATGTATCGTTTACATTTTTTCTGTTTTTTGTTGTCTATTTGATCCCCCTATTGATTTTTATTGCCACTAATACTGTCACGTTAATTGGGTTTAAGCGTATGCGTGATAAAGCACGGCATGGCATACGTACAATAATTGCTGCAAAACGAATTGAAGTGGAACAAAGTATTGTTAAAAGTAAGAATTTATTGGAAGGAATACTAAAGAAAAACGTTTTTTGCTGCTTTTTAAATATAGGTATTATTATAACGACAGTCGGCTTTACATTTAGTTGGACTCCGTATGCTGTTGCATTGTTTGTTTCAGCATTTCGTAGAAAACATTATGCTATTCCACCATTGGCTACTTTGATGTGTGCTTCTTTTGTTAAAACATCAACTATATGGGTTCCATTACTTTATATGAGTACATCCACTCAATCTCTACTAAGATTTGTTAATCACAGTCGAAAAAGTAGTCGAAGAAGACCAGAACATGGAATAGATAAAATAGCGCGGAAATATGGATTGATTCAAAATAATCATGACCTAAATCCGATTCGTAGAAATGATGAAACTGTAGAGAACAAGAAAAAACCATTAGTACATTCTGAAATCAATTCGACTTAGGCTTTGGAATTGTTTTTCGATTATTTAATAATAAATATCTTTTTTTTCCTTTCTTTTGCATATCGTATAAACCGGTACTGAATCGTAATAAATAACAATTGGAATGACTCAATTATTTAATTTTTCCAGAAGATTGATGAAAGAAACAAGCTATAATTTGAATCATCTTTTCAGGACTCAATATATAGCTTGTTCTTGCACTTAATCGTTTCATTGCTTTATTTTATACCTCGTAAATTCAAGAATGTTTTTGTATGAGAAAAATAAAATAAACGAAAAGTTTTTGCTGAGCCCTGCCATTATTCCAAGATTCTAGAATTTTCATAGAATTCCTAATTCATCCTTTAATAATAAAATTTTACACCTAAAAATTCTATATCTGTCACGGTTCATGCATTATCGGAATTTTAGAATTATCGGAATAATAAAATTATTGGAATTTTAGAGTTTTGGGTGGGTGTGAGTGTGTGAGGGTGAGTGTTAGTCTTCTCCATACCCACACCCACACACCCAAAATTCTAATAATTCTAAAATTCTGATTATTCTAATAGTTCTAAAATTCCGATAATTCTTAAATTTCAATAATTCTATTAATTCTAGTATTCTTGAGATGATTCGAATAACGTCAGAATTCCAAAAGTTCGATGATACAAGAACCGTGAAGGATAGAATCGTTAAGTGTAAAAGTTGATTATAAATATGATGATTTGAGAATTCTACGAGAATTCTAGAATTTTGGAATAATGACACTGCTGAAAAAAAAACATGAGACTTTTCTTATAAGAGTTAGCGATCAATCTCTCCCACTAACGTCTATTTTAGGAGGTGGATAAGAGCTCATTATATATTGAAATTCTTATTCTACTATCTTCTGGTGTGCATTCAGGATTATTGATTTTAAACCATTAGCACATTATGTTTCATTTTGAAGCTAGAAAAAATAGAAAATAACTAGGATTATCTATACGAGATTTCATATGGGATATTACCATTTTTTTTCAATTTAGGTAGCGAGTTATCTTGATCCTGAATCACATCGACAACTCAGTCCTGAAGATAAACAAGCGGCAAAAGCTATTCTTCCAAATTTTATGAAGAAGGAATCACAATTCATCGGTAGTTCATCTACTTCTACATATTCGACTGGTAATAAACGTAATCAAACGTTAACTGATAAACTTCGAATTATGCTTGGTATGTCAACCAACGTCAAACAAACAAGAACATTATCGGCTGATGATGAATTGGTCCTATTTACTCAACTTATTCGTTCTTATAAAAGTAATTTTTCTACATTTTGGACTCAATATCGTGAACGTTTTCCTTGTCTTTATCGTGTTGTTCAACGAGTAAATATTATTGCGGTAACGTCGGTACCAAGTGAATCGATTTTTTTAGTTGCGGGTTATGTGACTCGTAAACAACGAACATCACTTTCATCAACATCTTTGCGCCACTTAATTGTCTTAAAGGAAAGTTATCGATTGGAGGAGTTACAAACAATATCTCGTCGTTCGATGAATTGATTTCTTTTTAGTTATTACGATTACATATTGCCATATTTACGCAAAAATAGACATGTTAGCACATTTTTTTTTCGCTTTCGCTGTAGTTTTCCATTCCACGAAAATTTAACTTTCTTTTATAATCGAAGAAGATGGAACATATTAGTAATATATATTTGACATGCGACTATAAAATCGGTACATATTAAATACAAACATATCATGGCAGGCACCGATTGAAATAGTTGGATATTGAAAATAGTTAGCTACCTCATGCGTTGATCGTTTCAGATTTGAGTAAGATTTTAATTTTTGATTATTCATAGTCGAATAGAGAACGTGTAGTTCGTTTGAAAAAAATGTTAAAGATATTTATTTTTCACTACATCAAAAGATAGTAATATAACAGATATCGAAACATTTTTACAAAAAACAGATAGTTTGTGTCAACATAGTCAACTTGTTAAAATGTATTCAACTATGAACCCTCAGAAAAGTAAATCATACTCAGATTTTAAAATTTCAATGTTTAATGTATAGCATAGTAATAAGCGAATTCAAACACTTCAGCCTATGCAAGACCATCACGGAATTGAATGTTAC
The DNA here is from genome assembly GCA_900239745.1 of Rotaria magnacalcarata. Classification (NCBI taxonomy): domain Eukaryota; kingdom Metazoa; phylum Rotifera; class Eurotatoria; order Philodinida; family Philodinidae; genus Rotaria; species Rotaria magnacalcarata. Next base: position 45,697 of record OENM01000976.1, read on the forward strand.
ATTTCCTCAGTGACTACTGGGATGTTTTAATTTTAGCCATAAACAGTATGTTCCATTACCTTCAGTTATAATATGCATCTATATCCCTGTTGTTTATGTTCACTGTTATGTTTTTTTACTCTTTTTTGCTATTCGAGCATTATTGACAGTGAAAATAAAACACATGATTGACACATACGAAAGAATAAAAGCATAACATACACTCTATTTGATCGAAATGATATCTCTATATTTGTGTAGCTATATTTGTTCTACTCCTATGAAGCTCGTAATGAAAACTCATATCAGTATGGACAAATGCATCTTGTTTTGTACTTTCAATACTTTTTATTGGCTTTTCCTGGAAATACAGTGTAAAATAAATGAATTTTATAGCTTACATAACAGAAAATTTCATCTAATTTAACAACTATTTAGTTAACTTATACAGAATAGTTAAGGATTTTCAATGCACATAATATTTACTGATACTTCAGTGAAACGTCAGGTTTCACCAGCTGCTGCGCATTATCAGAGGCAGAAACAATACCAGAACAAGTGAAGGGAGATTCTCTTTTAATGATAAATGATGTACGCGTATGAAGGTAGCAGTGCCCGCGCTCATTATGAGTGGGATCGCTGAGATCGCTCACGCTCAAAAGAGCGCGAGCTGTACACTCCTAGCGTAGAATAATAAACCTTTCAGATCAAACAGTAGAACAATCGATCTCTGTACGTAGAATGATAAACCCTTTCAACGAAAGAGCGGAAAGATCAACCTCTGTACGATGAACAATGAACTTCTTTCAATAAAGGAGAAGTAGAATCAACCATCAGCCGATCATGAAACTATCCCTTGAGATGCTAAGGTAGATAAGCCGATATTTGTCAGTAAAATAAAGAAACCTGTCAATGAAGAGGCATAGAATCGAGCATTCACGTACAGTACTAAACACTTTTTATTAAGATGTAGATGAATCAACTGTTGAACGTGGAATACTAAACCCTTAGTAGGAAATGGTAGCATAATCTACCCTTAGGCGTAGAATAATGAACTGTTTTTGGGAAGGGTAGCTTACTCTACCCAGAAAGGCAGAGTGGTGTACCCTTTTAAGGAAAAAGTAAAATAGTAAATCCTATAACGAAGAATAAAATACCCCTACCTTGAAAGCGAACAACAATCTACTATCATCCGTTGAAGGATATATTCTTATCTTAAAATCGTAGAATATTGAATCCTTATGTACTCATCATATACCCCTTGAGTTTTCATAAACCCTTCAAGGGTTTAATGGCGACTTTTTAAGTGCACTGGTAGATCAGTACCCAGATTTTTTATCAGTGCACTAGGGTAGGAATTATCCTGTATCGCTGTGGCAGTCGATAAACAAGGATGATGTGAAGATACCACCTTGGAGACCTCTTTTTTCGATTGAAAATCAACGCTAGCCTTTACCATTAATTTCGATGTATTCTCGTTTATTTAGGAGTCATACACTGAAAACAAAAAAGGTCTCACATGAAACCTAAAAAGGTTTCGATTTTTGAAACGAAATCGAAACCCTTTTAGGTTTCGTAGAAAGTAGGTTTCGTAAAAGACAATAATTTTATCCCCTATAAAAAAGGATTTTGCTCTTGACATTCCATAAAATACGTTACGCAGTATCAGAGAAAGGTTTCGCTGACTAGTATACTCTACTACGACAGCAGTTTGCACCACTATTCAATACAAGACTCATGCATAAATCTACGCTTTCGCAGCTCTCTCAACAACAAAAGTAGTGACTATCTCAATCTGTTTAACGTATCTTCTCGCGGCTCTATCACTACAAGTCCAGTTGTCATCTATTGAGCTATATAACACAACGTCCACTATCTTAGTACTTAGACTCTCCCACCAAAACCGAAAAGAGAAGAACTTTTTAGTTCCTTCTCATGGAAACGACTACACTATCCACCCTACTAAACCGACAACACGTCAATACAGATAATTCCTTTCGGAATAGCATCCACATCCACAAAGGATATTATTCTTTTGCCTGAGCTTTATGAAAAAATTGATTGATTCTTTTGGTAAGTTAATGAAAATAATACCACTGCTGTCAAGAACCTAAATAGTAAATATTCGAATATATTAATTATACTAGTACCTTCTGAATCATAGAATTCTTCATCAACCTAAATAGAGAATGAATTAACTGATTAATTCTAATGGTAACTTACTAATAGTAGAATTCTTCCTGAAAACTAAATAGAAAATAAATGCATCTACGAATTATGAAGGTAAGTTAAGAATAATAGAATTCTTCCTAAAATCTAAATAGAAAATAAACGAATTAGGTACCTCTAATGGTACGTTACCAATGGTAGAATTCTTCCAAGAATCTAAATAGAGAATAAATGAATTGATTATTTTTAATAATAATGCATCTAATAGTTGAATTCTTAACGAACTAAAAATAGAAGTTAACTAATTTATCGTTTCCTATCAGTACTCACCAATAGTACAATTCGAGACGAGTCTAAATAGAAACAAGAAGAACTTTTTATTTCTCATGATAAATTAACGATAATCGAATTCTGAAGGAACTAAAATAGAAGACGAACGAATTTATCGTTTATAATAATTAATAACTTACCAAGAGTGCAATTCTCCCAAGAATCTAAATAGAGGAAAAATGAATTTATTAATGCTTATGGTAACTAAACTTTTAATACGAAAAAGTATAGTTTAAGAGTGATATGATGTACGTGCAGATTCTATAGCCAAACTTCAAAACTTGAATCAACACTAAATAAAGAAAGGAATGAGATCAGAATAAAAAATGTAATAAGATACGCACATCAAATAGTTATTGTTATAGATCCAGAAATTGTTTTTTGTGGCAATAATTGACACATAGCAACTACTTGATCGAAGATCTAATCTAAAATAATTAGTTCAATGTAAAACAAAACAGTAATCTTAACAAAAATATAGCATTGTGGTAATCATACTCCAATAAAAGACAACCAATAAATATGTTGCACGTTCTTTTTCATAACCACTGGAATCCGATGAGAGAAAACAGTTAGCGATGAATGCAATACAAAGTTTTCCAGGATGAGCTCAGATGTCTGTCGATGAGATTTAATGAAAACCGATTGAACGAGATTGTGAAAGCACTAGTTGATTGAACCATTAGTCATGCAGTTGTTTTGTTATATGCGATGTCGAGAGAGATCAATTTGTTTTTTTACAATATGCCATGAATGCGCTCTCTTCACAAGGTATTTTAACAAACCTTTTTGAATACAAAACTCGAAAAGGTTTATGACGAAACCTATTGTAAATCACAAATTTGAAATAGTTCACAACGAAATCTTTTTAAATTTCGAAACTCTTAAGAGTATATTACAAAACCTTTAATTTCGCTGAGCCTTGTACAGATTTCGTATAACTACACGGACATATAAAACGTACAGTACAACTCTATGAAAACTCGAAGGTTCCGTTTGGCACCCTTTTTTTCAGTGTACACGGTTGCCAAAAATGTTTTTCCAGGGGGGTAGCAACATAGTTTTAAGGTGGACACCTAATGAATTTTATACCAAATGAAAGCCCGTCAAAAACGGGATCTAGGGGTATATTTTAATGTTCTATAAGAGAGGTCTTAGAAAGTATGGAAACAAATACCGAGCTCTTTGAAAATCTGTTATGTTCGTATCCATCTCGATTACAAGGTATCAGAAAAGCTAACGGTCGGCATACAGATTATTGATTATTTTTATTCATTATTGTACCAGATTCATAAAAGATAAACATTGGTTCGATATATCCGTCATTCTTTAAATATTTTCACTCAGGATTTTATCTTCGAAAAAACGTCTTAACGGGTGTCCCAGGAATAATGAGCCTCTCAGTATTTTACTGACATCTTTGTCAAAACTAATTCGTTCGGGGCTAATTTTTTTTCAAAAGATTCGTCTTTTCATTCTCTACAAGAATATATACTTCGTA